>JADRCD010223366.1:32714-50592 GCA_019843815.1 Montemys delectorum
CCTTGTTTGACCCTGACTTTGCTTGGAAGCATTAAGGAATTTTTTTTTACTATGTAGATTAGCAGGGTCAACTGCTAGTAGGTTGAATGCTGGCTAGAGTCTCCCCTAGGAGTCTCCCCTACTCTATGGCTTCCCTGAACAAGAAGACAAATAGCCTACCAGAGCTACAGAACGTTTTAATAGATGCCCCACAATGCTCTGGGAGCCAGTTGACTTTGAGATTGACCTTGCATTTGGCAAAATATTGCCTCACAAAGGAATTTTATTGTTGTATACGTTTCCCCAGTTAATCTTGCATTTCTTCTGCCTTGGGTTTTGTTCTTGAGACAGGACCTCATTTTTCGAAGGCTACCCTCAAACTTAGCTGAGGATGATCTAATTTCTAATCCCCAACCCACCTCCTGTCAGCTGGGATCACAATGGTTTTATGTAACACTGGGATCAAACCCAGGAATTCATGCATGCAAGGGCTGTCCTAACTGAGCTACAGCCTCAGCCCTTCGATAGCCTTCCTTAAAATAGTTATTTCAGAGCTATCTGAACCTGTGTTTCCTGAATTGCGATTCCTAAGAGCTCAAATACAGTCCTTTTTCACTCCCACAGTTTGAGTTTGTGAGATGAACCCCATCTGAGAATATGCCAAGTCAACCCAAAAGAGATCAAGGCTAAGACAGAGCCAGCCAGAGCCAGAGCCCAACTCTGATATTATCTTTGACTTCCTGGATAGTGTGTTCCTTGGGAAATTGAGGTTCTTTTGGGACACTTTTAGTCTCAGTGATAAAAAAGAAAATTAGAAATAGACTCAGAAGGAGATTCAAGGACAAATTTATTCGAGTTTCAGAAAACAGCAACTAAACTGTCCAGGTTAGGTGAAAACTTCAACAGACTTCAGGAGGCAAGAGGAGTGCCTTTTAAGTTAGGCGCTGTCAGGCCCAAAGACCTCCGCACCCCATCCACTTCCAAAATAGGGCAACACTGGTAACATTGTCCTAAAAAGAGCTGAAACCAAGTTGTACCCAAACATGCTGTAGCAAATTAAGCATTCCTATCTATAGATTTTTTTTTTAACCTATCAGCTCTTTCTGTTACAAACTTTTTGTTGAGAATTTAACAGATTTTGTTTGTTTGTTTGTTTTGTTTTTTCAAGACAGGGTTTCTCTGTATAGCCTCGGCTGTCCTGGAACTCACTCTGTAGACCAGGCTGGCCTTGAACTCAGAAATCTGCCTGCCTCTGCCTCCCAAGTGCTGAGATTAAAGGCGTGCGCCACCACTGCTCGGCCCAAATTTTTTTTTTTTTAAACTATACCCAATGAACTTACAAATCCTGAGATACAGAACATTCACACAGTGGTCTTACAAATCTTCAGAGTGATTATACTCTAGCAAAAGTTTTAGAGCTACAAGAGAGGGGAGCATGTAGAGAGTTAAAGGGGGAGGGGAACACTTAGTTAAAAGGGGAGGGGAGCACTTAGAGAGTTAAAGGGGGAGGGGAGCACTTAAAGAGTTAAAGGGGGAGGGGAGCACTTAGAGAGTTAAAAGGGGAGGGGAGCACTTAGAGAGTTAAAGGGGGGAGGGGAGCACTTAGAGAGTTAAAGGGGGAGGGGAGCACTTAGAGGGTTAATAAGATGGAGAAACAGGTGTGAGGTGAGCAGCAGTAATCAATTTGGGGAATAGTTCACTTTTTAGCTATTTTAAAGCGCATGGTGTCTTTTTCTAGGCTGTTCTATTTTGCTCTCTTTTATCCCTGTCACAGAATCAGGTGGCCAGCCTGACCCAGAACACAGACTTCAGAGGAAACTTTTAAACAAGCATGCTTGGTTCTGCAGACTTGGGGCCATAAGGAAACTCCAGAGCCAGCGTTTTAGAAGAGTAGAGCAGTATGAAACAAGTTTTCAACATCCTTCGTACCCAAAAAAACAAAACAAAAGAAAACATTCGAAGCTCTGTAAGATTGAATTTAGTGGTTAGGGGAAAGATGAGAGCAAGCAGAGAGCAGAGGAGGCTTAGTGATGAGGCTCAAGAGTGAATAAAAGACAGAACTCGGAGGTGGGGAGGGCTTTTTGGACATT
Source organism: Montemys delectorum (assembly GCA_019843815.1). Classification (NCBI taxonomy): domain Eukaryota; kingdom Metazoa; phylum Chordata; class Mammalia; order Rodentia; family Muridae; genus Montemys; species Montemys delectorum. The sequence goes on from JADRCD010223366.1 coordinate 34,784, forward strand.
TGCACTCGCGGTGGCTCCTGCTACAATCTATGAATTTGGCATTCAAGTGTGCCATTTTCTGGTCATTGAGAATGATTATCTAGTTTGTACTGAAGTGGAGCTGTTTGCTGTAAGACAGTGTGCCTTAATGGAATCTCTGAGTCTGAAGAGGACCCAGTAGGACAGAGGAAGGCTGTCTAATACACTGGTGTGATTTTGTGCTAGGCTCCAGGCACTAAGAGAAACAGAGCAGGCAGCTCTGAGACACTTATCAAGTAGGCGAAGAGATAGTTGTTAGTTGTTAAAGCAGGCAGAGGAGCAGCAGCTGGAGAGGCAGACTCTAAAGTTCGATGTGGAGTAAGGTGTGTGGCAGGGGCTAGCAGGAGCCAGCAGGAGCAAGTTATCTGCACACGGGAGGATCAAACATCCACAGTTTGGTTTAGTTACAAAGGCCCAGCCTTTTGGGAGGTCCAGTAACCCTCCTGGGTTTTTGTACCTAATATAAGCTATAGAACAAAGAAACTACTGAGCTAGACCACACCATGGGCAGAAAGAAAGACTTACTGGGGATCACTCACTGCCAAGGCCATCTTTGATGGTGGGGCAGAGAGGAGAGTAAAATAACAGAAAAGCCAGCAACGGTCTTTATGACAGTCAGCAAGCAGGGGTGAGGGTCTGCGATGATACAGGCTGCTCAGATGGACTGAACTGCCAGCACTAGATAGTTGACCTTTGGGGGAAGGTTCAAGAAGGTTCTTAGAAGACTCCTGGTTTTTCAGTAAGCAGAAACCCACCTTCAGGCGTGTTTGCTCAACTGGCAATCCTTCTGTTTACCCAGCCAGAGTCCTTCCTTCTGTCCTTCTGTTTGGTAGTTGTCACCACAACTGGGGGTGGGGGTGGGGCGCTTTGGACCTAACAGGCTGGAATATAGAAGCTTGTTAAGAAAGGAAAAAGCACTCCCAAGAATGGAAGTGGGCTAGTGTGTTGAGGAAAAGAGCCTGAAGCCTGAAGCCTCAGGGTTTATGGCCTTTTATATCCCCTTATCTTTGTTTTGTATTTCCCAGGGTGGTTGTTGTTGGTTGTTTTGTTTTTTGTTTTGTTTTGTTTTTTAAGAGCCTGCTTTGTTCATTTGATGATGCCAAGGGAAGGGAAGGACTTCCAGTCTTCCTCAGTACACTGGCTTGTTTTACACATTAATCTACACGTCTTTTTCCCCACCCAGTTCCTATTCTCCTGTTGTAGCTGTGCTCCAGACTTTACATAAGGCTATAATCCTGCTCTGAGGCTCTCACTCCTAGCCAGAGACCTCAGGTCCTTCTTAGCTGAATGGAAACCGGCTCTTCACTCTAGGCTAGGCTTAATCTGAGCATCTTAAACAGCACGGGAAACCTCTAGATGACAGAAACCATATCCCAGGCTTAGAGGATCTCTCTTCTTTTAATTCGTTTGCTTTGTTTGGTTGGGTTTTTTTTTTTTTTTTGAGACAGGGTTTCTCTGCGTAGCCCTGGCTGTCCTGGAACTCACTCTGTAGACCAGGCTGGCCTTGGACTCAGAAATCCACCTGCCTCAGCCTCCCAAGTGCTGGGATTAAAGGAGTGTGCCACCACTGCCCGGCTCATTTACTTTTAATCCATTTATATCAGTCAGGACTGCATTTGATGCAATTAGCAGGAAATTTTTCACAGAGTGATTTAGATAGAGAAGTGCAAAGGGGGGGGTGCGGGTGCAGTGCTGGTCTATCATCTATTCTAAAAGAAGTCTTCTGTACCTGTCTGTGTTAGCAGTGTGTGTTAGCACTGTGAGGAAAACACCCAAGAAACAACATCAAGGAGAAAAGATTTATCTTAGCGCACGGTTTCAGAGATTTCAGTCCATGGGTGGGGGGTAAGGGGGTGGTAGAGCAGGAGGAAATGGAGAAAGGAGGAACAAAGAGAGAGAGCAGGGGAGGGATGGGAGAAAGCGAACCTACCCTGCAACCTTTCTATTGTCCTGCTTACTTCATCCAGGCCCACAGCCTGTGAGTTGATACTGCCGCATCCAAAGCAAGTTTTCACCTTAGGTAAGTCTCTATGGAGACAGCTTGCTTCGCTATGCTCCTAGCTGCTTCTCCAGCCAACAAGTTGCTGATCATGATGCTCAGGTTCCACATGGTCTGGAGAAAGGACGAGTTGAGGCAGCAGTTCCCCTCCCAACTCTATATGAGGTAGAACTTTGTAGGGACCAAACTGTGCCACGCACAAAGGTGGGACTTTTTGATTGTTTGCTGACATATACTCTAAGTCCCAGAGCTACCGTGTTGGGTAGATGGATGCTTATTCAGGAATATAGAGTGGAATTTTCATTTCCTACAGCCTGGGAAAGTAGAATCAGCCTGGGAGAAGGACCTGTGATGAGCATGAGGTGACTCTAGCAATGTCTGATACCTTGGTTCCCAGACAGTGAGACAAGTGATCTCTTGACACCCCTTATTGTGATCATAAAAAGAGAAAGAGCTATAAGAATATGTTCTGGCAAGGTTCTGGCCCATGCCAAGGCATCCCTTCCCCTTGAGGGACCAGACACACACCGGTATAGTATAGAATAGAGTTTATTTAGGGCATGGAAAGGGGAGTTAAGAGGGTAGCAGAGGCAGAGAAAGGTAGAGAGGAGAGAGGAGAGAAGTAGAGGATGGCCATGACCACGTGGAGAGAGGGAGAGCAAAGGGGTAAGAGGCAAGGTGGAGAAGTAGGCATAAGAGAGCGAGGAGGGGGCAAGCAGCCCCTTTTATAGGGCCAGGCCTATCAGGCCCTATACATGTTGCCAGGTAACCATGGGGAGGAGCATACCTGGCTGCTGCCAGGTATCTGTGGGGGTAGAGTTTATGCTAACATCCCTCATGGGCCTTTACCCTTCCCAAAAGTTTCTTGAGGGATTTCCTGCATCTAATCAGATCTGGATACCTTGTCCCACTCACCTTTGTTAAGCGATCCTCATCCTCTAAAGCACGTGTGTTTCCCTGGGAAGATGTGTCCTCCAATTCTTACAAGTCCTCCCAGGCCAAAACTCCTGGCAGAATTACTGTTTAATCACAACTCGAGCAGATGCCATGGCCCGTCCCCTTCTGTCCTTAGTAAAGACGGTGAACACGAATTGGCACAGACACTTTCATATTCTATGTATAGAAAAAATTGGCAGATTTTCCTTTAACAGAAGCATGGACAGTCAAACCTAATTTATGTTTCTTTTTTTCCCTCGAAGAGATGTAGCTAGAATCGACCAATCCACGGAGAATATCAGAGAGGCCTCAGTGCTGTGGGCTGAAGTGTGCCTTCTGACCCTACGGGCACTAAACAAATCCCTAACCCCCAATGCCAGGGTATTTGAAAACTAGGCTCTTCAGAAGTCATTGGGATTGGGTGGGATCATGCAGATGAGGCTTAAGACAGAATTAGGGGTTGGTAAGAAGAGAAAAAGGGGCTTGCCCAGGAGATGGATCGGTTGGTTAAAGGCTTGTTATGCATGCCTGGTGAACTGGAGTCAATCCACAAAGCACACATAAAGGTAGAAGGAGAAGATTAACTCCATAAAGTTGTATTCTCTGACCTTCACATGCATACTGTAGCACTCGATGGCCTACACACATCACACACACACACACACACACACACACACACACACACACACACACGCATGCACACACACACACACACACACACACGCACACACACGCACACACGCACACACGCATGCACACACACACGTACACGCACACACGCACACACGCACACACACGCACGCACGCACACACACACACGCACACACGCACACACGCACACATAGAACAATAATAAATTGTTCTCATTAATTAATCTATACTTTTTATATGATAGCAGCCACCCTCATTCTCTCCTCCCAGTCCCACCTCACAACCCCCTCCTCCTTGCCCCCTTTCTTTCACCCCAGAGAAGGAGAAGCCCCCTATGGGTACCATAATAGTGAATTTTTTTAAAAAATTTATTTATTATTTATTTATTATAAGTACACTGTAGCTGTCTTCAGATACACCAGAAGAGGACGTCAGATCTCATTATGGGTGGTTGTGAGCCACCATGTGGTTGCTGGGATTTGAACTCATGACCTTCGGAAGAGCAATCAGTGCTCTTACCTGCTGAGCCATCTCACCAGCCTCAATATTTTTTAATTAAGAAATAAGACAGTTGTACTCTTTCTTGTCAAGTGAAGAGTCAGTGAGAAGATGGCCATTTAAAATCCAGAGAGAAGGGGCTGGAGAGATGGCTCAGCAACGATTAAGAGCACTGACTGCTCTTCCGAAGGTCCTGAGTTCAAATCCCAGCAACCACATAGTGGCTCACAACCACCTGTAATGAGATCTGATGCCCTCTTCTGGGATGTCTGAAGACAGCTACAGTGTACTCACATAATAAATAAATAAATAAATCTTTAAAAAATTAAAATAAAATAAAATCCAGAGAGAAAGCCCTCAGCAGCACCCACTTAGCTAGTACATGGTCTTGGGCTTCTAGGCTCCAGAACTACTGAGAAATAAACATTTGTCATTTAGGATCTGGATAAATGGCTCAATGGGTAAAACACTTAATACGCAAGCTTGAAGACCCAAGTTCAAATCACCAGAACCCATGTAAAGCTGAGCATTGTAGCATATATGTGATCCAGTGCACCTACTGTGAGATGGGAGACAGGAGAGTCCATCAATGTCATAGGCTGACTAGCCCTGGCCTACACAGCAGAGAGCAAGAAAAAAGAGACTCTGCCCAAACAAGTTCGAAGATGTGATGGCTAACCTTGGTTATCAACTTGGTTGCATCTGGAATCAACCCATAGCCATGCTTCTGGGCACTCCTGTGAAAGATTTTCCTGACCAGATTATTGGGCACCCTAAAATCTGGGTTGCTCCTTCCAGTGTCAACTCATACTAAAGGACATGGGAGACAGAAATTGTATTTTGCCTGCTTGAGCTCACTCTCACTGGCAAATTCATCTATCCTATTGCTGGGGTATTCCTCCACTGATATTAGAATCTTCTTCAGGATTCCAACATAGATTAAAGACTAGCAGTTCTTCAGGAGTCATCCAGGCTTCCAGTACCAGGGTGGGATCCCATGAGCCTTGTAGACTGAACAACTATTGATTCTTGGCCTCTGTAGTGTGAGATAGCCATTGCTAGACTACATGTGTCACAGTCTGTGAGCTAGTCTAGTTAATCCTCTTTAATATATGTATTATATATACAATATATATTATATATAGTGTATATATAATATATAATATATGTATATATCTATCAGTTCTGCTCCTTTAGAGAATTCTATAGAGGCTAGAGAGATGGCCCAGCAATTAAAAGCCATAGCTGCTCTTCCAGCAGATCCAGGTTCAATTCCAAGCACCTCCATGGCAGTTCACTCCCATCTGTAACTCTAGTTCCAGGGGATTCAGTGCTCTTTTCTGTCATATTTAGGCACCAGGCACACATATGCACAGGCACACGCACATACATGCAGCCAAACACAATACAGATAAAAATATATTGAGAACTCTAACTAATATGGATCCACATATTAGTGTCCCTGCAGCTGTCCCTCTGACCCTCCCATCTGAGGCATGCACGTACCCAGACTCATGCACACATAAAAAGGGAAAACATTGATCATTTAGGCCATCCAATTTAGAGGAGCTTGCTAGAGTGGCATAGGAGACTATAATGCAGGTCTTTTGGGGCCTGTATACTACCAAGGGTCACTTTGGGGCCACCACCTGAGTCTGCTAGCCTCAGACTTAACAATATCCATACACTCCCCCTACCTTTCATTCTCCCTTCTACAATCTGACTACTGTCCTAGGATCCTTGGAGCCTCTTGGTAAGTCATCAGAAGAGCGCTTTTCATCATTGCAAAACAGAACTTATTCTGAAAAGATGAAAACCAGGCACCTAAAAACTCACCCACAACTCCCCAAATAAGCTGGACTATTTTTATTCACTGGTTTCCTTCCAGCGCTTGTTCACACGTGCGGACTTACTTGATGCAGTGGCAACCAGATATTTTGCATTCCACTTTTGTACTCAACAGCATGTCAGAAGCCCTCCATGTTGCTCCAGCCTCGTGATGTATTAATAGCCTCTAATCATCCTCAAATTTGTTGCACCATAATTTTCCTAACAGACAAACGAGCTTATTTCCAACTTTTTGTCCCTATAGCAAATGCTGTAATCAACATGCTTGTGCACTGAGTTTGTTTGTTTGTTCTTGTATTGGAAAGCTAGTTTGGTGGTAGCCTGGACTCTGGCATCAGCTGGGGCTGACAGTTCACACTGTCCTGTTGTTCCTCCTAAGTCTCCAGGCTGCTGGTTATGGAAGAGTTTCTTAGTCCAAGTATCAGACTCTCCATTGACCATAAGTCACCTGAAAACCATGTGGTCCCCTTCCGGAAGATATCATTGTTTCTGATGCTATAACAGAATTCTACACACTGGAAAGTTTATACAAAATAGTTTGTAGCGATGTAAGGTGACACAAATCTGGAATCCCAGCATGTGGGAGATGGATGCGGGAAGAACAGGGGTTTAGAATCAGGTTTGACTACATAGCAAGTTCAAGGCCACTCTGAGCTACGCAAGACCCTGTTTCAAAAACTAAAGTCAGAGGCAGAAGAGATGACTCACCATGAAAAAGCTTGTCATGAAGACCTGAGTTTGATCAAATGGACACTGGGAAGTTCCATGTACCAGCTTAGTATCTAGGGAGGATCTTGCTGTTGCAACTCCTCATAATCCTCAGACAGCATTGGATATCACATGGAAAGCCAGAAGCCTGCTGTCTTAGGTCTCTTTCTCCTTAAGTTACCAATACAACCACCAGAGCCCTTCCCAAATTAGCCCCCAAACATGCCAAGAATCATCAATATATGACTTTGGAGATTAAAATTCTACATGAGTCTTCTGGGGCGACCCCTAAAACATGACAGATGACATGTCTAAAGAGAGAGGCTCACAACCCCACCTCTATTTTTTTTAAAGATTTATTTTATTTATATGAGTACATGAGTACACTGTAGCTGTACAGATGGCCATGAGCTACCATGTGTGTGGGTGCTGGGAATTGAACTCAGGACCTCTGCCAGCCCAGCTCGCTCCGGCGTAATATACTGTAGCTGTCTTCAGACGCACCAGAAGAGGGCATCAGATCTCATTATGGGTGGTTGTGAGCCACCATGTGGTTGCTGGGATCCGAACTCAGGACCTTCGGAAGAGCAGTCAGTGCTCTTACCCACTGAGCCATCTCGCCAGCCCAACCCTACCTCTATTTCTGGAGGAAAATAACCAGACTTCACCTGGCGAGAATAGAGGTCAGGGAGATCATGCTGGCATCTGCCTGCAGCAGGTAAAGACTACCACTGTTCGCCCTGTGCCCATTGAATCAAGCTGACCCTGGTGGGACTACTTTTCTGCCATCACATACTCCCTGGGCAAGGCTGGTTGGTGGTCAAGTTATATCTGGTTTAGATAGAGAAAGTCGATGGGAAACCTGGAGAAATGCATTGATGACTTAGCTGAGCAGTAGCATTCTCATGAAGCTGCCCCAGATTCCAGCTGCTCAGATCCCCAGGTACAGGTTGTGGTGCCCTGTCCTCCTTGAGGCCAGTCCTGCCACCTTCCCTTTTAAGCAGAAGAGCAGCTGAGGAGCTTCCCCAAACAATCTTTCTCTTTTATGCTGACCAAATCTGTTTCTGTTGTTTATGTGCTGAAGGCCCCTTGAGTACAATAAATTCCCTGGTGGAGGAGCCATCAGAACCCTAAGGATGTCCACTTCAAGTCAGCCTGAGTGCCAATGATCAGACAAGAAGGCCAGCTGGTCCAGGCTGGCTCCAGCCAGCTGTCACCTACTTGCTCTCTAAGCAATTTTAGGCTCAATCATTCATCATTCCGACCAAAGGGATCTTGACAAAGGGCAAAGTGATGCCTTCGATTCTACTAAAAGGGCAGCCACCCTGGCAGACCATCCCAGCTCAGCATTCCCGGGGGAGGGATCAGGCCCAGGACACACTCAAATTCCTGGACAGAGCTCAGTGTTAAGTCTCTGGCTTCCTGGGGGACTGAGTCAAATGCAAGGAAATACAGTTTATCTGAATCTTGAGCCTGGCGCCAAGCTCATGGTAAGAGGTAGGAGGACCCTGGGACCAGCCTGGATTAGATTTGACATCCCTGGCCTTTGCTTCAGTCTTATCTACTGGGAAAAGAAGTAACTTCCTGAGCTTCGATTTCCTCATCCAACTATCCTCTGGAGAATTAAATTCTGCTCTGCTCTACACAACAGGCTCCAAATCTGACCTCAGTCTTCCTCTGCCCACCTTGACCTCTTGATCTTTTGCTACTCCCTCTCAAGTGCTGGGATTTCAGGTGTTGTGCCACCATGTCTAATTTATGAGGTGCCGGTGATCAAGCCTAGGGCTTCCTGCATGCTGGGTGAGCAGTCTACCAACTGAACTACATCCCAGCCCATCTATTTATACAAGTATTTACATCTCCCCTGACCACAAAGCCATAGTGTCCAGTGTGGCCTGTGAGTCCTGGGCTTGTGGGGCCGATCAATGTGACAGGCCTTCCTTCTACACACTCCACCATGTGGCTTCCCTAAAATGACTCTAGCCGGAAAGGAAAGGAGGCTGGCTTCCTTCCTCTAGGCCATCCACTTAAAGGCAAGGGGAGTCTGAGCCACTTCCTTTTTTTTTTTTTTTTCTGAGGTTCCTGGCATATGAAAAATATAGAAGGTTATAGTAATTATGACATCAGTGTTTAAGCAGAAAAAAAATACAAGGCACTTATTTTCTGGCAAGGTAATTGCAGAACTCAATATGTTTTCTTGGTAAATTTTGAGTGGTGCAGTCCTTGGCAGAAAACAAGCTAAAAGCCTCAACTTCTCTGTGTGTGCATGAGTGTGCGACTGTATGGGTTTGCATGTGTGTGAGTGCATATTCTTGTGTGTGCTGAGGACCTGTGTGCACATGTGCAGATGGCACCCAAAGGTCAAACATCAGGTCTTATTCTTCAGGAGGCACCCTTCTTCTTCTTCTCCTCCTCCTTCTTCTTCTTCTTCTTCCTCCTCCTCCTCTTCCTCCTCCTCCTCTTCCTCCCCCTCCCCCTCCCCCTCTTCTTCTTCTTCTTCTTCTTCTTCTTCTTCTTCTTCTTCTTCTTCTAAAAAAGATTTATTTATTATATATATAAGTACATTGTAGCTGTATTCAGACACACCAGAACAGGGCATCAGATCTTATTACAGATGGTTGTGAGCCACCATGTGGTTGCTGGGAATTGAACTCAGGACCTCTGGAAAATCAGTCAGTGCTCTTAACTGCTGAGCCATCTCTCCAGCCCTGTACCCATCTTTTTTATGATACAGGATCTCCCATTGGTCTGAACTGTGAGCTAAATAAACCTCCTCTCTTTATAAAAGACCTTTTCTATAGTGATGGAAAATAGATTAAGCTGCCTGCCATCAAACAGTTCAGGCAAGAATGAAAACCATGTAAAGATAGAGCATTTATGGCCAAATAGTAATAACCATGGCTAAATTAAAGTAGCAAGCATACAGGTGCCATTTAAAAAGCCTTCAGATATTGGCCAATTTTTTTATTAAGTAACATTAAATTTGGGATGGAATCACTGCTGTGTGAATTTTTCTTGAAAAGGCATACACAAAATTTGATCAACATACCTCATTACATTGATCAACAAAGAAACAATTCCACACAAGTCTAGCTTGGTGAAGTAATGTGCTTACTGAGCCTGCTTACAGGAGCTGCTGCGGGGGCTTACTCACGGGAGTGTGTGTGACCCCAAAACATCAGTGTAAGTAAAGTCTCACTGGAGCATGGATAATGACTTTACAACTAGGAGATGAAGTCCTCCTTAAGTTAACTTCCCACTCTATAAACTCCAGCATCTTCCAAGGCCATGTACAGCTGTGGCAGAATTACATACAAAAGTTTTGATGTGCTTACATCATTGTGTATACAGGATTGAGTTAGTTATCACCAGGAAGAATTTCACCAAAATGTACTGTGCTTAAATATGCCTAAAATAAACTACTTGGAGGCCAGTCTCTCAAAGTTTGAACCAACACTAGCTACTTGGTTGTATTGAACTGAACTACCTTTGCCTCCCATGGATTATTACTCTGCTGGCTGTGATGGTCACAAAGACCCCCACATTCCTTCTATGAGAGAAGTCAACACCTTGGCCCCTTCTGGTGATCACAGCTGCTCTAATTAAGGTGGTGATGACTTTTATACTTGGAGGACAGCATTCCACAACATATTGTGGATTTTCTATAATTGTCCCCTGGCTAACAGAGTAGCTCCTGGTACCCAAGTGCTCATGCATTCTATGCACTCAGGTTCGCTTGTTCTAGGACTTCAGACTCACCTGACCACGACCTAGATCTTTCCAAAGTCTTTGTCTTTCTAGCAACGAGTCATGAGGAAATGTGCTGCCCAGTGGTTATGAGTTGCAGGTACTCATCGTCACATTAGAACTGGTTACGACTAGAAGGGCCAGGAACCTTATCTCTATTTTATAGAGGGAGTCTGACTTTGAGACAATGGGACAAGCAGATTCTATCTAGCTGACCTGTGGCCAAACGCGTATGTGAAACACTGGCTTTTATATAAATCACCCTGAAAAATAAGGAAGAAATAGGGGGAGAGGGAAAGAAGGAGCATGCAGAACCCTGAGAACATTCTAGTCTCTAGGGACTGTCAGCTTCCATGGCGTAAATGTTGCCCCACTGTCATGGTCAATGTTAGGGTACCTACAATTTAACGATTGGCTCTCTAAATTCCTGAACACTTAACAATAGGCTCTAGTGCACAACTCATGTGAGCCCAGGCCTGAGTGTCTCTCTCATATTCCCACCCTTTTCTATCAGTTGTCCTATATTTTGATTTTTAAAAAAAAATCAATTTTGGAATTTCACTATGTTCAGGTCCTATTTAATTATTACTCAAATAATTTTCTTCAAGACTCTCTCCTCCCTTCTTTTTACTACCCTCCCCCGAGTGCTTTCTTTTCCTTTGTGGTTGGGGATAGAATCTAGGGTCTCTTCAGTGCTGGCCAAGTGGGTGATACCTAAAAAGCAGGTGATATCATTGAAAACCAAGTCATTCACTGCAAAGGGGACATAACCTTAAAATGGGCACTTTAAAACCAGGAGTGGTGGCACACCGGTAATCCCAGCATTTGGGAAGTAGAAGCAAGAGGGTCAGGAGTTCAAGGTCATCTTTAGCTACATAATGAGGTCCAGGCCAGCCGGGGCTATAGGACACTATTTTTTAAAAAAAGTACTTTATCTGAAACAAAGTCTCCTTCTCTGGCCTGGACCTCAAGGTAGGTATGTATATATATATATACATATATGGCCTTGAATCTTGAGCTACTCTCCTGCCTTAGCCTCCAGAATGCTGAGATTATAGCTGCAAACCACTACATCCGGCTAAAATGAATGAGAATGTCCAGCCCCCACTCCTAAACACACTTCCATAGGTTCATATACTTCAATACTTGGTCACTAGTTGATAGAACTGTTAGGGAAGGATCAAGAACAATGGCCTTGTTGGAGAAGGTATGTCAACAGGGGGTGGACTTTCAGGTTTCAAAAGCCCACACCACTCCTAATTAGTTTTCTCTGCCTCCTACTTTCAGATGAAGATGTAAATTCTCAAATAAAGGCTCCAGAGACATGCCTGCCTGTCTGCTGCCATGATCCCTGCCATGATCACCATGGATTCTAATTCTCTGGAATCATGATCACCAATAAATGTTTCCTTCTGTAAGTTACCTTGATCATGGTGTTTTATCACAGCAATAGGAAAGTAACTAAGATACTATGTGTTGGATCTGAGGACTCAAAGACTGGACTCTGGGACCCTAGAGCCTGAATCTGTGAAGCCATTGTAGGAACAGGACACGCCTGTTCACGTCATTCACAAGGAGGAGAGAGTGAGTCTGGGGTGAATACTGCCAGCATTAGAAGCAATTCCTACATGGCTCTTTGTTAGGGGTATAGGCCACCTTTAGCACCCTGAGGGTTGGAGGACCCACAGGACACAGCTCCCACAAGCCTGCTTTATAGTATGGCTTGTTGGACCAGTTTCTGTAATTATTTATCCTTGGTCATAGTTTGGGGATGAAATGTGTTCAGTAACAACAATGGAGGCCTCGAACTCAGAGACAGAAAAGACACTCACAGGAGTTGGGGTAAAGAGAGGATAGCTAAGAAAAGATAGTGGTACTTCTTCCAAAGCTAAGTACACCCCTGCCTGCAACTCTAACACACACTCTCAGGGATGCAAGATAACAACCCCAAACCTGCTAACACAGTGCATTTTCTGTTGCTATAACATATTACCTGAAATTGGGTAATTGATAAAGGCTGGGTATGTGTTTAGCTTCTGGTTCTGAAGGCTTGGAGGTCCAAGATCACGACACCATTTGTGGAGGGCCTTCTTGTTGTATCTTATCATGGTAGATGGCATCACGGGGAAGATCCGAGTTAGCACACCAGAGATAGGAGAATAACCAGAAAAGACCTTGCCTCAAACAACTTAGAAGGCAAGGACAGACACTCATGGTTGTCCTTTGACCTCCACTTGCTTTTATAATGAAGTCATTCCTCAGTAACTCACTGGTCCATTACTCCACAAATCCATCAACAGATTGATCTATTCACAAGCCAGCACCCTCCTGACCCAATGACCTCCAAATAACATCACCATAAAACTTTAGAGGTTATGTCATCACACATAAACCTTTGGGAATAAATATTCAAGCCATAGCAAATGGGCTATAGCATAAAGCTTGGTGGCAGAGCAATTGTCCTGCATGAGTGAGGCCACAGGCTCAAAGTCCAACAGCACAAGGAGAAGACAACAGGGAGGAATGGCAGCATAGAAACGAAACAGATTTCCCAACACCTCTGTTTTTCATAGTCCCAAGAGAAAAGTCAATAACAATGCTCATGAATAGGAAAATGGATAAATCAATTGTGGAATACTACACAGGAAATAAAAAAGAACCATGACTAAATTAAAATGACCGAAAATTAATTTCAGACATAACATTAGGAAAAGAAACCAGACACCAATGAGTATGTGCTATGTGGTTCTGTTTTTGTAAATCAAACTAATCTATAGCCACAGGAGTAAGAATACCGGGGTGTTCATCATGAGGCGGCCAAGGAGATTTTCAGGGTTTTAATGCTGGTCTCTGTTTTATTCCAGTTGTTACAAAAGGGTCTTACCTTGGAAACATTTGCTCGGTTCACACACAAGATTTCCGCACCTTCCTACAGATGTCACATTCCTTAGGAACCATGTGGATGTGCTTTTCACTGTCTGTGTGGATGTGTTCATGCCATGGGACACGTGTGGAGGTCAGAGGACAACCTTGGTTGTCTGTCCTGGCCTTCTGTGTTGTTTGAGGCAAGGTCTTTTCTGGTTATTCTCCTATCTCTACCTCCCATCCTTCTATAGAGACTCTGGGATTATAGACGTGTGTTACCATATGTGGCTTTCTGTGAGTTCTGGGATTCAGAACTTAGGTTCTCATGTTTGCACAGTGATCACTTTACCCCAGAGCCACCTCCTGAGCCTCCAGATGTTACATTTCAACATCAACACTAATAACTGTAACTCTAAAAACCCAGTGTACTACTGAATGAAGAGAATGAAAGACAGAAGACATTCACAACCCAGTACTATTTAATAATTAAAAAGTACATAATACTAGACAATGCAAATGTTGCAAGAACACAAAGAAAAGACACATTAAGTACATTGGAGTGGTTGTCTGTAGGGCAGAAAATCAGACTAGGAATCGTGGTCAAAGTAAAAAAATGCTGATAGCAAAGTAAGAGCAAGGTTTTGTAGGATCCGTTGGGATCATTTAGAAATTTTAAGAAAACAAATGAGGAAGCACAAAAGGAAGAAGAGATGTTAAGGAGGCTATGGAGGAAGGAAAAGAGGAGGAAGAGGAGGAGGGAGAGGAGAGGGAAGGGGGAGAGGAGGGGGAGGGGATGGAGAGGCGAAGGAAGGGGGAAGAGACAGGCTTTGAGAGTTTCAGCGCTGCCCATGGGACCATGCTTAGGCTTTGATCCCTGGAGTCCCCCCAAGCACTGTTTAATGAGCCTTAGACACATGACCTTACACACCTAGAGGTAGAAAGCAGATCAGATCCTGACAGACTGGAACCCTTAATAGAATCTGGGACCTGGGAAGGTAGTAACTGAGATCTTAGTGGACCTGGGAAGAAGGGGATTTGACGTGGGACATACAGGTGATCTAGGCATTCTTAAGAACTGAGAAATGCGAAAAGAGGCAGGTAAAGAGGTTTACAAGACAAAGAAAGTGGTAGAGACAGAGAAATGGCCCTGTCAAGGTGGGCATGAGGGCAGCTCACTGATAGGCCACTGAGGGCTCTATTCAGACTTCAGCCCACAACCTCTGGGAGACCTCCCACACCCAAGTACCTCAAACACTATATTCATATTTACTATATACTTTTATAACAGCGGTTCTCGACCTTCCTAAGGCTGTGACCCTTTAATACAGTTCCTTATGTTGTAGTGACCCCAACCATAAAATTATTTTCACTGCTTATTCCTTCTTCTGCCATGGTTTTGTAGCAGGAGTGTGTGGATTTCTGCAGTATCACTTGTTGTCGGGGGCATAAACACCCCACACACTAAAAAACCCTTGCAAATGCCATAAGCATTTTTAGCAATGAGAGGATAGGACCAACAAACGGCAGGGGAAGAGGAGATTCTTACTAGAGAAAGCCCCATGTAGGCTCTGAACATAGCCTGCGATTTTTTGGCAGGCATCTCCAGGGTCTCATCCTGAGAACAAGTACTGTGGTCCACTTCACACAGTGAGGAGAGGCCCAGTTACTGAAGAAACAGGGCAGATCCCTTGTTAAATTCTGCAAGTACTATACCATTTTACAGAATGGAAGCGAGGAGGGTCTGTGAATCTGGGTATTCTGGGAGTGTGGGGGTCGGGGGTGAGGACCATACCAACTATATAAAGTTTACATTTGTCTCTAACAGATCTTGCTAACCACTCAGATGCTGTATTGGGTCCAAGTCTACTGGGCCACAGACGCAAAGCCACCCTCCCCCGAACGATGTCCATTATTATACAGCACGCCACCAACCCAGCGGAAATGTTAGCTCTCAAAGACCTTTAATTTAAAACGTTAACGCTTAGCTTAGTTTCTTTTAGTCGTATCTCCAATATCTCTATAGGTTCTTGGAAAGCTTCGCAGATCCAGGTCATAGCGGTGTATGAAGCCCGGGGCAGTTCACTGAGCCCGGTGCCAGTAAGCAGGTGACTGGCCCGCCCCTGGCCCTCGTGCGGGAGGGCGGGAGCAGGCAGCGCCTAGTGCGCACGCGCAGCGGACGGGGCTGCGCTTCGAGCTTGCGCGTTGCCGCTCGGCTGGGAGGCAATGGGGCGGCGGCGAGCACGCGCCTGAGGCGGCATCGCCTACCTTCCCGGAGCAGTCGGGACCGCTCCTGCCTACCCGCTCCGAGTCCTCTTAGGTGCCCTGTCCGCAGGCCTGGTCCCTGGGCATTCGAGCCGCCCTGACAGCACACGGCCCGAGAGACCCACGGGCGCGTACTCGCGCGCGGGCCGCGGACGTGAGGGCGGCGAGCGACGGAGCCTCGGCGCCGGGGAGGGCCGTGCTCGTGCCCGGCCCGTCGCGAGGCGCGCGCGCGCTCCCGCCGCAGCCCGGGCCGCGCCCGCCCCGCCTCTCAGCCCCG
>JADRCD010223367.1:2011-50107 GCA_019843815.1 Montemys delectorum
GCGGCACTTAGTTCCCCCCCCCCCCCCCCCCCGCTTCTCTCTTTTTCTCTTTCACTCCTATCTCCCCTTCCTTCCTTTTTCTCGGCCTCTCCTTCTCCCCATCAGTTTCCCCACCCCCACCCCCGTGAAGACCTCCACTCTGTGTGTCTGTATGTCCATATGTGTGTCTGTATGTCCATATGTATGTCTGTGATTGTGTGTGTCTCCCATTTGTGTTTGAGTGTTCTCGTGTGTGTCATTCTCCGTCTATGTGTCACTAGCTCCGTGGGTCTCCATCTGTCTGCGTGTCCACGTTCCTATGTGTATCTTTGTATGTGTGCATGTGTCAGTGTGCTTGTGTGTGTGCCTCTCCCTGTGTGTATATCTATTTATGTCTCCATCTGTGTCTATGCGTGTGAGAGAGAAAGACGGACCCCCTTTAGGAGACTCAGGACTGTCCTTCTTGGGAATCTCCCCACAGGCACTTAGTTCCCAGATCCTGGACTCAGAGTCTTGGAACCATAGGCCACCTTCACTGTCTCTTCTGCTATCCCTCCTGGTGATTCTACCAGCCTGGGATGCTTGGGAACTTCCAGGACCTGCTCCTCCCAGCAGATCTATAGCTTCCTGAGAGCCTATGACCCTCTGCTATGTGTGCATAGCAAAACTTCATAGTACCTGACCTTGTAAAATGTTTTTCCTTAAGAAATTTGGGTTGGTCATAAACCTGAGAGCAAGCGACAATTAGGTCACATTGGTATATCTTGAAAGCATTGGTGGTACTCACTGAGTGTCCCACCATGCCAAGGCCAGCCACTCTGTCCACATTTAAACCTATTCCTGGCCATATTCTGCCCCGGATTGAATCTCAGTTTCCCTTCAAACTTTAAGATGGCCTATGTCATCTGGGGGGTGGGGGTGGGTGGGCAAAGTAAGAATCTATGAGGTCTCTGGGCGGTGGCTCTTGTTGCAAGCATTTACTAAATATCTGAAACCGGCTAGGCTTAGGATAAAGTGCTATCTATACCAGATACTTTTAAAAATGCCCTCAGGAATCCTATATGACAGAAATGACCGTATTTTGCAAATTGGAAAGTGTGGCTTAGAGAATTTAAGTGACTTGCCCCAGGGCATCCAGCTACAGAACCCACCTCTCCTTCCTTGGTCATCTTGCCTCATAAAATGGCTGGGTGTCCCTTTGAAACTGTGATGCTCAGAATCTGTTCTTCACAGGAGTCCTCCAGGCTGCTTCAAGTCTCCCTTCCCCATAGCTGCAGCCTTACTTATCTTTGGATTGGAACCCAACAATACTCTCTTATCTCCGAGTTTGATGGTTTGAATGAGCTTGGCCCAGGGGCGTGGCACTGTTAGGTGTGGCCTTGTTGGAGTAGGTGTGGCCTATTGGAGGAAATGTGTCACTGTGGGGGGTGGGCTTTCAGACTCTCTTTCTAGCTGCCAAGGAGACTATCTTTCCTGGTTGCCTTCCGAACAAGATGTAGAACTCTCAGCTCCTTCTCCAGCTTCCAGCCATGATGATAATGGACTGAACCTCTGAAAGTGTTAGCCCGCCCCAATTAAATGTCTACCTTTCTATGATTTGCCTTGGTCATGGTTTTACAGCAATGGAAACCTTAACTAAGACACCAGGCTTCCCTTCTCCTCTTGCCTCTGGCTTATTTTGTAACATGCTCAACACTCAACACAAAGCAACAGACGCTGTCATATAATCCCAGCACTGAAGACGGGGGCAGGAGGGCTGGTAAGTTCAAGGCCAGCCTGGGCTACATAAAGTCTTCCTCAAACATGATATTAATAATAATTACCTAGTATATGTAACATGACCCACAATTATGTGTGTACATGTATCTCCCCTAGAGACAGAAGGAAAACAGTGATTTAGATAAACGACAGTGTGGAGTTAAATGAGTGAACTACGTAGTGGGACTCTTTTTCTATCACAAACCAGGCACCCCTATACATACTTGTATGTTGTAAATATTGAAATCAAAGAGAAAGCCCTATAAAAATCTAAAAAATCTAGGGCATGCCAGGATGTCAAAGGCAGTTACCTGGGATAGGAAAGAAGGGAGGATTGGGTAGTAAACAGATTAGTGTTTCTTTTTCTTTTTTTTTTTTTTTTTAATAATTTATTTTGTATGTCTGTATGATGGTGTTGGCTCCCCTGGAACAGGAGTAAAAGGCTGTTGTAAACTGCCCTATGGGTGCTGGGAATTCAAGCTGAGTCTCCTGGAAGAGTAGTAGCCCGTGCTCTTAACTGCTGAGCCATCTCTCTCTGTAGCCTAGATTACTCTTTCTTAATTCATCTCTGTGTTATTTCATCTGCTAACACCATCACATAGTGCTTTTAAAATTATGAATATTATTTGAAGAAGAGTGTCCGATAGCCTAGGCTGTCATCAAACTTACTCTGTAGCCAAGCCTGGCCTTGAACCTCCTGCCGCCGTATTTCCAGTGTTGATTATGGGCTTATATCACCATATCTAGGTTTATGCAGTGCTGGGTATTAAGCCTACGGCTTTATAAGGTGTTATAGTGTGCTAGTGTTATAGAAACGGAGTTGCATCCCAGCTGCTAAGCTTTTTCATTTTATTTCTTCTTTCTCTCCTCCCCTGACCCTGTCTTGGGACACATTCTTACTAAGTAGGGAAAGTTGGCAGTGAGCTCATGTTATCTTTCCTTCCTAAGTACAGAAATGACAGGTATGTTCTGACATATTCAGCTTTACCTATTATTTTAATAACTTTAAAAATACTAAGTAAGCCGGGCAATGGTGGCACACGCCTTTAATCCCAGCACTTGGGAGGCAGAGACAGGCAGATTTCTGAGTTCGAGGCCAGTCTGGTCTACAGAGTGAGTTCCAGGACAGCCAGGGCGATACAGAAAAACTCTGTCTCGAAAAACCAAAAAAAACAAAAACAAAAAAAAAACAAAAAACTAAGTAAAAATTCTAAAGACCAATCTCATTATTTGCCTTGTTATTTAATATGTCCCATAGCCTCCATGGCTGACGGGATAATGTCCACACTTTAAATGGATCACAGTGCTTTTTGGACTCTGCTTCCAGCTGCTCCCTGCTTCACAATAGGTACATAGTATGTCTTCTTTGACCAAAGTCAATTCTATCAGTGTCTTTACTGCATCCAGTTGTCTTACCCCAGCACTGTGTTCATAACCCTGAGGACTTGGCTTATACCTTGCTCCTTCAAAGGGCCTTTTGTAAAATGGCATCATAGCTGTGTTTGTATGTATTTGGGAGAGGACTGAGGTGTGAGTTAGAAGACACTTGGAGATTGGGGAGAAAGGATGGTTACGGAAGCTGTCTTATAGGAAGAAAAACACCATAACACTCTTTTATTTCCCTTGTTTTGGGGGTTTGGTTTGTTTGTGTTTTGCTTTTTTGTTTTGTTTTGAGACAGGGTTTCAGTCTGTAGACCAGGATAGTCTAGAACTCACAGCAGTTATCTACTCTTAGCCTCTTAAGCCTCCTGACTGCAGACATAAGTCATCATGGACAGCTTGTGCAGAAATGTTTTTTGTGCAGTGTCTTGCTAGAAGGACCAGATGGCTAGCCAATGGCATAGGGATGCTTCTAAAGACAGCGCATGAGGTATACCAGATGTCCCAGATTAAGAGCCCTTAGTGTGAAATGGGGATTCTTTGGTATTACACACTAAACACTAATGATTTCTGTGTTAAAAGCAGTTACTATTTGTAACCAAGGGTAAAAACAACATGAAAAGGGGCACCTAGGGACTAGAGAGCTAAAAGTTTGTTAAACACTTGTTCTGTTCTTGTAGAGGACCTGAGTTTGGTTCCCGGCATCCACAACAGGTAGTTTATAGCTGCCTATAATTCCAGCAGAGACTCAATGCCTCTGCTCTCTCTCTCTCTCTCTCTCTCTCTCTCTCTCTCTCTCTCTCTCTCTCTCTCTCTCTCTTTCTCTCTCTCACTCTCTCTCTCTCTTTCTCTCTCTCTCTTATACACACAAAGTCATACACACAGGCACATACACAGTAAAAATAATAGAATACATTTTTAAAAAAAAGAAAAGAAAAAAAGCATCTCAAGGCTACTATAAAGGAAGAGAAAGGCTTCATGGGCCCTAGAGAGATGGGCTTGTGGAAGAAGTTGCTATTTATTTATTTAAGATTTGAGGAGGCTTTTGTGGTACAAATCACCCAGCAGCAGTTAGGATATCAGCGTTCTCTACTCCTCTTTTTCTTGCTAGTTTGCTTATGATAGTGTTAGACATGCTGTTCCCTCTCTGGGCCTTAGTTTCCATCTCTGCTCATGCTTAGGTTTCGGTCTTTTTTTGTTGTTGTTGTCTTTCATGACAAGGTTTCTCTGTATAATCCTGACTGTCCTGGAACTCACTCTGTAGACCAGGCTGGCCTCAAACTCAGAAATCCACCTGTCTCTGCCTCCTAAGTGCTGGGATTAAAGGCATGCGACACCACTGCCTGGCATGCTTAGGTTTTTTGTTTTTTTTTTTCCTAAAAGCTCTGTGTCACTAAAATTGGAAGGATATCTCTTTTGAAAGGCAGAACCTGTCTTGTCTGGGACTGCATTGCCAGAAGCAATACAGGAGCACCTTTAATAAAAAGGAGATGGAATTAAAACCAATAAATTGACATTGATGTACACACTGAAAGATCGCCTGCATAATAGAGCCAGACAATGACTTGTGACGGAAGTAAAGGTGTGTTTTCACAGAGGAATGCTGAAATCCTTCTGGCATGCTGTCGTAGTTTAGGGGGGGAAATGAGCCGATCAATGAGCCGATCAACAGTTGTCTCTGTGTGTATGTGTAAGTACTAATGTTATACATTTTTATATATTTTGGTTGTTATTATTCAAAGTGAGTTGGTGTCATGTACAGAACTGGGAGACATTGAAGTTGGTATATAAACTGAAGGAAATCAATCCATAGAATATAGTGATTATGCCTATTTATTGGAATTTTGTTTTGTTTTGTTTTGTTTTGAGACAGGGTTTCTCTGTATAGCCCTGGCTGTCCTGGAACTCATTCTGTAGACCAGGCTGGCCTCAAACTCAGAAATCCACCTGCCTCTGCCTCCCAAGTGCTGGCATTAAAGGCGTGAGCCACCACCACCACCCGGTGGGAATGTTTTTTTAAAACTAAATTTCAAGTCACATTTTTAGAATTAAACAAAACACAACACAACTTTTGTGTGCCCTGCTAAGTCTTTCTTCTCCTGAAACACAAAATGAAGAACAAATTGTACAAAAACAAAACAAAACAAAAAAAGGTTTAAATTTCTACGTGAGGAGCCATCTCTCCCCCTTCTGATTAGCTGTTATTAGAGCTTGAAGTTCTAAAGGGATCTTTTTTATTAAAGTGGTTGTGGGTGCGTGAGGGAGACCTTTGGAGACTTGCTTCTCATGGCCAAGAAGCCCTTTGGCAAGGCGCCTTCTAGGAAATCTCACCCAGGAATTTTCTTTCTTGTGAGTCTTGGAAGCCCTAAGTGTTCCCACAATACCAGTCAGGCCGCATTCTCAAAGCCTGCTGTGCTAACAGCTACTGCATGCTCATAGCAACCAAGGAACACTGTTTCCAGTTGGTGAACTGGAAAGGACTTAGAAATACCTAAACCCAGCCCTTAGTCTAGTGTGTGTGTGTGTGTGTGTATGTGTGTGTGTGTGTGTGTTTCAGAAGGCCCAGGAGAGAGACCAAGCTGGTTGGGACCCAAGCCATGGATGCTCTTCTCTTTTCCTTCCATGGAGTGTGGGTAGGGGACTATGACGTTAGGGACTGGAGCCAGGCTGGCATGAAGATTTCTGGCATTCTCTACTGAGGACAAAGCCCATTCCAGCTTTAGAGTCAGGTTTCGGGTCCCCTGTGGAAGTCTCACTAAGTGGCCTTGGTGGATAGGATCAGCAGGGAGAACAGGGAGGGACACAGCAGAGCCAGGCACAGGAAGCCTGAGGGAAGGGGCTGTTGTGTCCTGGGAGGGTAGGAGGAAAGTGTTTCCTTCTATGTTGGAGAGTGTGTATGCAAGTATGTGAGTGCATGTGTGTCGGGGTGGGGGTGGGGTGCTCAGGGACTTTTTACTCTTCCAGGCTTTGGGATCGGGGCAGAATGGTGTCAAGATGTCCCTCTGTACCATATCCTCTTCACGTTGACTATCCCCACATAGCAACTCACAACCATCTGTAATTCAGTTCCAGGGGATCCTATAACTTCTTCTGACTCTGCTTGTACTAGGCATGCATGTGGTGCAGAGACATACATGCAGGCAAAAACATTTATACACACATACAAAAAAAAATTCTAAATGACATACAAAAACCTCCAAACTGAATTTTGGCATAGAGAGAAAAGATGACAGAAGAGGGTGGCGGTGACCAGACCACACTTCTCTTGAATTCCCAGCCTTCTGGGTACTGCTCTTGCCTTCAGCCTTACGCCCTTCACCCATGGACAGATTGATTAATCTAACAGAAATGCCTGGGAGGAAGACCAGCTAACTGTGCCCTCTCAGTTTCCAGGACACAAACAGATGCTCTCAATTCTCAAGAACAGAAGGACAAGGTCAGGCGGGGATCTGAGGGCTGACCTCTACATCTAGGTCTTCTCTAAGACAGAACTGACAGTCACCTCAGGCTCAGGGAGTCTGTCTCAAGAGCCCCCGGTTCAAGCAACGGCTTCCTTCTGTTATACACTGCATTTTAGAAGACAGAAGGATACCCAGTAGTAGTGCAGAGTTCGGCAACTAGGCCTGTTCTGTGTCCTGGGGTAAATTGTGTAACTTCTTTGCACCTGTAGGTTCTCTGTCTAGGGAAGAGGGTAAGCAATCCCCAAGGGCTGGGAGTGACAGCATGACAGGGGATAACAGCTGCAGACAGTAGGCACGAACCGTAGGAGAGTGGACATTTAGGAGGTTTCTTCTTTGCCTGAGTCAGACTGGCAAAGCTGCTATCCTCCTTGTTGGTCCCTTTTGGTTCCTACTGTTCACCTGGCTGAGGTGCAACTTTGCCCCAGGTCTGTGAAATAATCCTCAGAATGGAGACCCAGCTCCATTCTTGACTCTTGACCCCAATCAAGAGTACATACTGGAACCTCCCTTCCCCCAAGGAACAGAACCTGTACTGCCTATAGGTGATGTAAGGTGGCCGCACCTCCTCTCTCCAATTTTGTTTTGTGGTAGAAAGAAAATGGCCCTGGCTCTGAATGCTGGCCTTTGAATACATGTATCATGGCACTATGAGCCACTCACCCGACTGTTTTATGTCTTGTTCGTCATTTTTAAAATGATAATGAAGGGAAGGACCTTCCAAGAGAATTAGAATAGAACCACATGTGAAGAAGCAGTGTCTGGCCCCAGTGGTCGCTTGGCAAAAGACTATTATGCTTTGTGTTTCATTTATGTATGTGCATGCACATGGGCATGCAGATTAAAGCTTCCATGTGGACTTCAGAAAATCGTTTGTGGGAGTCACGTCTCTCTTTACCCAAGGATCAAACTTAGGCAGTCAAGCTTGGTGGCAAATGCTTTGACTCCACCAAGCCATCTCACCAACTGTGTTATTGTTTCACAGTGTCTGTCTGTCTGTCTGTCTGTCTGTCTGTCTGTCTGTCTGACTGACTGACTGTCTGACTGTCTGTGTGTGTGTGTGTGTGTGTGTGTGTGTGTGTGTGAATTCCAAAGTTTACCTTCAGGTATAATTGCTGAGATGTCAAACACTTGACTTTTTCTCAGTTTTACTGGGAACATACCAATTGGTGAGAATAACTGACCAGAGATCTCAAGGAATCCTCTTGTCTTCATCTCTTCAACACTGAGGTCACCAGGCATGCCACAACACCCAGGATTTAAATCTGCTCCTAGGCTTGAATGACAAACCTTAAATGCAGCAGTTACCTGCCACCTATTATCATTCTGATTGTTTGGAAGGTGGGGTGTAGGGTCAGTAGTGTTGGCTTGTTGCTGAATTAGCAGGCAGGAAAGGTTAGCTGAGCCTGAATGGGGATGTGGAATTAGGTCATCAACAGTGTTATCAGAAACAGGTATTAGAAATACTTAAGGAGAGCCGGGCGGTGGTGGTGCACGCCCAGCACTTGGGAGGCAGAGGCAGGTGGATTTCTGAGTTCGAGGCCAGCCTGGTCTACAGAGTGAGTTCCAGGACAGCCAGGGCTACACAGAGAAACCCTGTCTCAAAAAACCAAAACAAACAAACAAAAGAAATACTTAAGGAGGAGAAGCAGTTGGACTTGGGTTCAAATCATAGTATTAATTCTTATCTATCATGTGACTGTGAGCAGCTCAATCAATTGTCTCAGGATTTGGACCCTTAAATCTAGATAAGAATGCCAACCTACCATGGGAGCCTTGCATAGTCCCATTCTGAGTACTGACTAGACAGTCGCCTGAACAGTTATAGTGGCAATGTGTTTCCTTTAGTTCCTATTGTGGGGATTCTGATGCTGGCCCTGGAGGGAATGCTGAGCTCCTTCTGGGAGTCTGGGGGCAGGTGAGCCTCCAAGTATCTTCTAGGGAGGTTTGCTGCTGTGGTTTCTGTAGCCATATGGCATGAAGAACACTACTAATCCAGTTGTCTGTGTGCAACTCTAACGGACACCCAGGCCACCTGTCTAAGCCGCCCGTCATGGGACAGGTGGTTCTAGACTAGCGTGGAGGTCCCTTAGGAGAGCGGCAATCCTCATTGCCTGTAGACTAGACTAGAGGAAGGACAGAAGGAAATAGGAATGTTGACAATAGAAATCTTTAAAGGTAAGTTGGCCACAAGGAAATAGGGACCACTTAGCAGAGGCGTCTAAGAGGAATAATGCCCCCTTCCTTGCCTTGACTTCCTCATGAACTAGGAAAGCTCCCGGCTAAAAGGCCTTTCTCGATCCAACATGCTGAGATGAAGACAGATGCTACCCACATGTGGAAAGTGGCTTTTAAAGTCTGTGGCTGAAACAACTCCTGCTAGGAACATTTCATAGGCTCCAAGTTCATCTGACAATGTCACTCCATCAGCTTATACCTCTTGAGGACGCCCAAGCCATCACATTCTTCCTACCCTCCCTCTTATCACATGGAATCGGAAGCTTCTAGAGCAGTGGTTCTCAACTTTCCTAGTGCTGAGAGCCTTTCATACAGTTCCTCATGTTACGGTGACCCTCCCCTAACCATAACATTATTTCATAGCTGTAATTTAGCTACTATTATGACTGTAATGTAAATATCTGATATGTGACCCCTGAAGGACATTCAACCTAAAGCCACTGCTCTAGAGTTCTCTTCTGTTCTCAGGTCAGGTACCCTTCTATGGTCACACCTGGGAGCACCTCAACCTGGGTCTGTCCAACTGTCTTGCACTGAAAAGTTTCAAGGTTTACCTTGCCTGGTCCCTGAGTCATGAAGACCTCTCACATCAAAGAGGCAGTGTGAGGGATGAATTTGGGGGTGCTTGAAAGTACGTGGGAAAGAATGATGCTAAATGATCCAAGAGGAAGAAAGATGAGAGGTAGTACTGTGGTTTGATGTGAAATGTCTTCAGAGGGTCATGTATTTGAAGACTTGGTCCCAGCTGCTGACACATTTGGAAAGGTTGTGGAACCTGTAGGAGGCAGAGCCACACTGGAGGAAGTGGGTCACTAGGAACAGGGCTTAAGATTTTATGGTTTGGCCCCACTTCCTGTTCACTTTCTGTTTCCTGAGACTGAGGTCAGCCTCCTGTTCCTGCCATCATGATTTCTCTGTCTGCTGGTATATCTTTCCTGTCACGGTGAACTGGACGCCTTTAAAATAAACCCTTTCCCTCTTACATTGTTTCTGTCAGGAGTAGGGGGAAGGAAAGAAGACAGAGCGAGCAGGGAGAAAACAACTGATTATTTCACTGTCTGGGCTCTGGTCTCGCAATTGTAAAGTGCATGTGAAACCTTTCCCAGCCTAGCAAAAAGTATGGCAAGAAGCATGGAGTCTTCTTGTATTTTTCCTCTTTCTTATTGCTGTGGCAGAAATACACGAGAGGATAGCTAAAAGAAGGAGATCTGGGGTTTGGCTCAAGGTTTCAGACAGTTTGATTCATCATTCAGCTCTGTAGTTTTGGGGATCATGACAATAAAGAATCCTGGTGGTTGGGGCTAGAGAGATGGCTCAGTGGTTAAGAGCACTGGCTGCTCTTCTGAAGGTCCTGTGTTCAAATCCCAGTAACCACATGGTGGTTCAGAACCATCCATAATGAGATCTGACGCTCTCTTCTGGTGCGTCTGAAGACAGCTACAGTGTACTTAGATACAATAAATAAATCTTTAATTAACAACAACAAAGAAAAGAATCCTGGTAGTGGGAGTCTATGACAAACAGGAAGCTGAAAGAAGAGGAGCAGTTATAACCTTCGAAGACACACCCCCAGGGGCCCATTTTCTTCCTCTAAGACTTCTATCTTCTGTCCCTGACACAAGCTTTCCATCTTTCCAAATCAGTATCACAAGCTAAAGACCAAGTATTTAACACACGTGACTGTAGGGGGACAGTTC
The DNA here is from genome assembly GCA_019843815.1 of Montemys delectorum. Lineage (NCBI taxonomy): Eukaryota > Metazoa > Chordata > Mammalia > Rodentia > Muridae > Montemys > Montemys delectorum. The sequence goes on from JADRCD010223367.1 coordinate 12,522, forward strand.
ATTGTAGGTTTAGATTTTTCAAAACCTATTTTACTTAGGCTCTTTAATGCTTCAACCTCCCTACTAGCCCACCGATGAAAGGTGGGGGAGAAAGAGGGTTAATAGGACAGAGGGAGTTGTGGACCTATTTAGTAGTTCTTTGGGGGAGATTCCAACCTTTGTTACCAGGATATCAGCAATCCAGTCCAACAGCAAGCACTAAACACAAACCCCGGCAGCATCGGTTCCATCCAGCAGAAACTCTAAGGATCCGCTAGAACAGCATGAGTCAGCAGAAGACACAAGAAGCAGCTAGAATAATACCACAAGTAGTTCTTTGGCGTGTTTCTTTCTATGAAGTTAGGACAAGTGGAGATCAGTGAAGACCAGTGAAGCATAAGGTAGAGCTAAAGCAAGAATGTTGTCTCACTGTGAAATAGGAAATGTCCATAGAGTTCTACTTACGTTCTCTCCAAACATCACTCGCCCTCTCAAGCAACCGTTTCCGCAAAACATCCACTACTCATAAGGCAGCTTCCAGAAAAAACGTCATGGGGCACAACTGAGTTTCCAAAGAAACCTAAATTTCTACTTCGGTTTTCACATTCAAACCATAACATCCCTGATGATGGTCTCAGTGACAACATTAACTACGATAAATGAATTACCTGCTGTATATACAGGGAATAATCTTTTTTGGGGGGGGGGGGGGGGAGGGTTGTTTCCTTTTTTCTTTTTTGATACAGTCTTGTGTAGCCCAGGCTGACCTTGAACTCTTGATCCTTCTGTCTCTACTCCAGAGTGCTGGGATTACAGGTGTGTTACCATTATTCCCAGCTTGTGCCTTCCTTACTATAGATTTTGGGGATTGAACCTATGGCCTCAAGTATGTGAGGCCAATGCTTTACCCCTAAGCTATGGTCCCAGTCTTCTTTTTTCCTTTTATTTTGGGACAGGGTCTCACTGAGTTGTCAAGCTGACTCAAACTCACTCAGTAGCCTAGGGTTGCCTAGAACTTTAGCTATTCCTGCCTCAATCTCTCCTGGAGCTAGAATTATAGGCTTTTGCCAGGGCATGGCTCTTTCAACTTCTTCTGGGTGTCAAGCTGTTTGCTTTAAATTCTAGGAATAAAAAACCAAGGATGAGCATCCACCAATGTGGGCTGGTGCTACCACAGGCACAGAGGTTAAAAAAACAAGACTGGTTTCCTCGGTACCATCTATGTCGCGCTGCTGAATCACACATGTGTTTCAGCTCTGCCCTTTTACTGCTTGGCTTTTGCCACAAACATTGGAACAATTTGTGCAAATTAACCAGAATATTCTAACACTGTAACGAGCTCCACTGATGGCCTGGAAAACAGTTCATGCCCTAATACATAGTCATGATTCATAATATGTTCAAAATGCACTCTTTGGAACCCCTGCTCAAAATACCCAGGGATCAGTTTTCAATAGGCTGACAAATAGAGGACATTAACCATTACTCATAGCAACAGTGTTTATTTAATCTTTAATACTACCTAATGCATTTTGGTCAAAGTCATCAGTTCATGCTCAGGCTTTATTGTGTGGAAAATGGATGTGCTATTAATAAGTCAATACAAACATGAATATGGTTTCAGTTGGAAATCATTAGGTTGCATTAAATAGCAAATGAAATCCATAGGAAGGATTTGCTTTATTTTGTTTGTAAGGAGCCAAAGGCACCTAAGAGGCGTTTCTTCGCTCGGTACTGAGGAGAAGGGATTGGTGTCTGCAGCGTGTGGATGACAGTCTGAGCTTTCCTTCGCTCTCATTAGGATGGGGGGATTGGGTGGCGCCTTTCCCTGGCACAGCTGTTGGCTGCTATTGCCAACTTCACTTTGCTGTGCTGAGGATGTTCGCTGGTGTGGCCCAGGGGAAGTTGGTGTGGCCCAGAGGGAGCTGGTGTGAAGCCTTGTGCCTGCGTCCTTATCTAATGAGGGTGGCTCTCAGCATTCTCTTGAGTTGCCAGCTCTTGCCAAGGCTCTACCCTACACACTTAATTGTCTTGGCTCAACAGCAGCACCGCTCAAGAGCATTCGGGCATTTATGTGGTTAGGAGTTCTTTACGAGAAAACAGAAACAAAAGCAGACTTGGAAGGCTCAAATAAATATCTTGTTAAAACAGAGATGCTTGGGTACAGGCCTGGAGATGGAGCCCCCCCCCCCCCAGTCTTATGTAGCAAATGAGAGTGGTCAGACCTGGATTCAAATTCTGCTTCCTTCCCTTACCACCTTTGTACTCTAGAGATCCTCTCCTACAATCTCCCATCATCAGTACCTATCTTTTCATTCTGATGACCTCTACAATAAAGAATGTAAAATGCTAGCACGTAGTAGCCCTTCCTTGTTGCTCTGTGATCCTGTACTGAGACCAAGGCCCTGCTGCCCTCACTAAGAGGATTTTATTTTGGGAAACAGTATGCCATGACCAGCATGTGTATGTGGTAGGAATTCGAGAAGTAGCAGTTTATATTTTCCATCCAGTCTGTGAAGTCTGTTATGTCACACTGTGAGTCATGACTTTTTTTTTTTAAGATTTTATTTATTATTACATCTAAGTACACTGTAGCTGTCTTCAGACACATCAGAAGAGGGCATCAGATCCTATTACGGATGGTTGTAAGCCACCATGTGGTTGTTGGGATTTAAACTCAGGACCTTCTGAAGAGCAGCCAGTGCTCTTAACCACTGAGCCATCTCTCCAGCCCAAGTCATGACTTCTTATTACCCTTTGAGACCATAGGCCTCTGACCAAACTCATTTTCACACACAGCCTGGGGCATCGTGGTAACTTTTTTTCTTATTTTTTTAAAGATGTATTTATTTATTTTTTTAAAGATGTGAGTACACTGTCTTCAGACACACCAGAAGAAGGCATTCGAGACCATTATAGATAGTTGTGAGCCACCATGTGGTTGCTGGGATTGAACTCAGGATCTCTGGAAGAACAGTCAGTGCTCTTAACCTCTGAGCCATCTCTCCAGCCCTTTGAGATACCGTTTTACCTCTTCATGTGCTCTCTTCTACAGACCAAACCTCCCAGACGAGATACTAATTATGTCACTGTGACCAACTAACAGGAAGCAACATAGAAAAGAAGGATTTGCCAGGCAGTGGTGGCGCACGCCTTTGATCCCAGCTCTTGGGAGGCAGAGGCAGGCAGATTTCTGAGTTCAAGGCCAGCCTGGTCTACAGAGTGAGTTCCAGGACAGCCAGGGCTACACAGACAAACCCTGTCTCGAAAAACCAAAAACAAAAGAAAGAAAGAAAGAAAGAAAGAAAGAAAGAAAGAAAGAAAAAAAGAAAAGAAATATTCACTTGGGCTCATGGTTTGTGGTTGTATAGTTCACTAAGGCAGGGGAAGTTCAGAGAAGGAAAAGCAAAATGGTGGTGGAAGTTGCTGTCAGCACTGATGACAAATCCATGAGGCTGCTGTTTTATATCCTGGCTGGCTGAGAAGAAAAGCTGGGCAAGGCGATAGGCCTCAAGTCCTGCCTCCCCTTCATTCATCTCGTTTCCTTCAGTAGATCCTGTCTCCTAAAGGTTCTGAAACTCCCCTAGCAGCACAATCAGCTGGAGACCAAGTGTTCAGATACATGCACCTGCTGGGGATGTTTTACATCTAAACTGTAATCTAGGCCCCAGTTCAGTCCTGTCACCAAATCAGTGATGCCAATCCTAGTAATTGGCTACACTGGTCAATTGTTATTTATTAGATGGTGGCAAAAATAAAACCTAAAACAAAAACAAAACAAAACAAAACACCTAACCAAACAACAACAACAAAAAGACCAACCAACAAACAAAAACCATGAGCATTTCCAATCATCCAGGAGCCTGGGAAGAAAGCTAGGATTAAATGTTCTCTTTATCGGCGCAGCCACTAGGTTGCTGAAAGAGTCTGGCATGTGACGGAAGCAAAATGACAAGCACCGCTGTCATTTGACCTCTGGGGAACCAGGCAGTCATCTAGGACTTGAAATGTGGGATACAAATGAGCGCCTGGTACTCTCTGGCTTCTGGAAAATGGCTTTCATTTTCCGAGGTGATTACAGTAAATTACACCTGGAAGGAAGAGAGAGCCCACAATGACGGCTTCGAGTGCTGTGGATTAATGGAAGGGTTCTCCAAATGTGTGTGCCGTGAAAGTGGAGGAGAGCAATCGAGTCAGGAAAGAGAGGAGGTAATAGATTAATTAGAAACAGAAGCTAGCCTAACCCCACCCCCTTTATATGTCTTACGTTTAGGAATCATATAGAGCCGTCGTTAGCTCGCTCCCTTCCTGAGTCTCTAAAATCGGATAGATTATCCCCAAACATGCTCCATAGCTTCTTAATGGTGATGGCAAGGTTTCTTCAGTTACTTACAACGTATGTGCAGCGAGCAGGGTGAAGCTAAGGTAAGGAGAGAACAGAGCAATTAATTGCTCCTTTCCTAACAGAGAGGGCCAGTGCCTGGCTTCCCAGGAGAAAATTAGAGAAGAGAGACTTTGTGAGAGCCTCCACAAGAGGAACATTTTCTGAATTCTATTCTTCACCTTGGGAGTCCAGAAAGGAGCCAGGAAACTGATAGGTGGGCTGTGTATAGTTCAGAGAAGGAAAAGGTTCGATGAATAGGCTTATTTAACCCGAAGCAGGTCAGTCTGAGAGGTCATCTAATCTCTGCAGTGCAGGATATGAGGGCCCTCGATCAGGGAAGAGACCAGCTTTGTTTCTTTCCTGAAGAGGACCCCGCAGAGCAGGAAGGAAATGGTGTAGGTAAGCCATCCCTGAGAGACGACCTGGCATCTGCAGAGCCGAGCAAAGGAAGTCCTGTTGCTCTCCCAAGTCTGATCCATTTCTTCAGCCCTATCCTGTATTTGGAGACAGTATCTTTCCTCAGGCTCGTAGCTTGACAATTAGTATAGGTGGGCTGTCTATTGAACCTCAGGGATTTGCAAATCTATGCTCCCCAGTGCTGGGATTATGTATACCACTAATCCTGGCCTTTTTAACATAGGTTTTAGGTTACAAATTCAGCTCCTCACACTTGAGCTTCACACATGCTAGGCAAGCACTCTACCAGTGAGTTCTGCCTCATCTCTCAGCAAGTGTTTCTTGGACTGAGCCTTTGATTAAAACAAAATTACTCTTAGTTACTTTTCTTGTCATGTGACTAAGATGTCCCATACAGACAAATTAAGGAAGAACAGATATATTTCAAAAAATTTAAAGCTGGGTGGTAATGGCACACGCCTTTAATCCCAGCACTTGGGAGGCAGAGGCAGGCGGATTTCTGAGTTTGAGGCCAGCTTGGTGTCTACAGAGTGAGTTCCAGGACAGCCAAGGCTACACAGAGAAACCCTGTCTCGGAAAAACAAACAAACAAACAACAACAAAAACTCACCCCCAGCAATTTACTTTCATCAGCCAATACTCACATTCTGAAGGCTCCACAGTTTTCAGAATAGTACCACAAGTTGGGAAGCAAGCATTCAAAAGATGAGCCTGTCTAGGACAGCTCAGATTCAACCACTTCTTGGTAACTTTGCTGGGAACTGGCCTAAGGTCTGAGGGAAATCTTCAGGTACCTTTTGTTTTGCTTTGTTTTGTTTGTTTTTAATTACAACAAAAATCAAAATAACATCTCTTGGTTTCTCAGGGGTATTGCAAGGATTAAGATATGAAACTTCTGGCTCTGAGATCTGATGCACAGTGAATGCTCCAAAATGATTTTTCCTTCCTTTTTCTTTTTCTTGGCTTTACTTTTTATTCACTTGGAAATCGCCTTTCCATATGGAGTAGATAAAGCAAACTCTCTCTTATGGGAAATACTAGGGAAATTCATGGCCTACTCAAAGCCAGGAAGCATGAAGAATTTGAATGGTCAGAGGGTTAAGCATGCTCACAAATACCTGTGATGTGCAGAGCAGGTGACGATGCCCTTATAGGATCCTGCTCCCATACAGTGACAGAAGCATAGAAGCTGTCTTGTCTTACCTCTTCCGATCTGAGCTGTCACCCAGAGAGACAGACTGATTTATCCAGGATTATGGCTGACTCTGTTCATTCTCTCCATCTACATACACACACACACACACACACACACACACACACACACACTCACTTTTTATTTTCCTAAAACATGACATCTGGCTAGGAATCACATGGCCACAATGCAGCCCATTCTTTCCCCTTCTTTTATGGGAGTCGCTTCTGAAGTGTTTGCACTGCCACTTTGCCCTGTGGACTTATTCAAAGGAAAGGAATTGTGACAAGTAGACGAGTCAGACACTCGGGGTCACATGGTCAACCCAACTGTTGGGAGCAGATATAGGCAGGGGTTCAAAATGCCCCGTAGCTTGCTGTCCCTGGGTGCCTGGAGTTCTATACATTTAAAGGACTCATAATCAAAAAGCCAACTTTCTCATAAAAACCAGGGTGCAAAAATGCAGGCTGGATCTTTATAAGAAATGGTGGTAATGAAGTTTCTGGGGGAATCACTCAGCTATGACTCTTGGGAACTTCCCAGGGCACAGCCCTATTTTCCTGATTGAGGTTGAAAGTGAGAGGTAGGGGAAGGGGTGTATCGGTAAATGCTTGCAACCATGCTCAGCATGAAAATCTGTGTCTCTCTCACAGCTTCTTACCAAGGCTACCCACAGCACAGAGGTGAAGTGCGTTCCAAGCACACAGTCTTACATCTAATCCTTGAACATCTTCCCAACTCACTCAGTCAGGCTTTCTTTTTGTTTGTTTGTTTGTCCGTCCCCCCCCCCCCCCAACTCACTCAGAAGACATAACCCAGGAGAACTTTATAATAATGAGGGGCATTGACAAAGAGATTACCTGGAATGGAGTGGTGTGTGGGCGAGGAAGAAGTCCTTGGAGGCTTCTTCTTGGAGGAGACAGCATTTGATCCTGGATCTTGGAGAACATACTGAACAGTCATCCCTCTCTTCCTTCCTCCCTTTCTCCATGCACACATGCATCTATCCTGCCTGCTACCCACTCATCTCTCCAACCATCCTTCCAAAGTCTCATTCATTCATCTACAGGGTTAGTCATTTATCAGACAACGATTATGGGTCTGCTAATGTGCCGGGGACTTTACACACACTTTTTGTTTAATTATAGCAATTCTACTGTGGGACAATGGACTGTGCCAGGAAACTTAGGTTGCGTGGGTCTGAGACCCTGGCACCCAGGTACCCACCTGAGATGACAAGCGTCTTCCTGTTCCCTACCAGATTCCTTGCCCAGAACACATGACCCCACTTCCCATGTTGGTCACAGAGTTCTCCATGTTACTGTATCTAGAGGCCATGAGGGTTTAGCTAACAAGCTTCCTTTCCTGGACACTCCTTCCTGTAAAAGGTAATTTAATCTCTGGTCCACCCTGAGAAGGTGGTATGGCCCCATTTCCTCCACTAAACAGTCAATAAATGGTATTGATAAACAGTCTCTTTCATCAAGAACAGCCATGGGGAGCCACAGCCTAACCCTCCCATAGAAGGCCTCTCTGTGCTCCCAGACAACTACCACCAAGCTAAGGACTTTCTCAGATGAACGAAGCCCGAAGTTCCCATTTCCCAGTTCCAGGCCCCTCACTGTAGTCCTCAGCCCTCGGGCCCTCGACTCTGTTCTCAGCTCCACAGGACCGAGCTGTGCCTGGATGTCCAAGAATTTGAGAACCCTCCGTTCTGGCCTCGTGGTGGGCCTGTGGACCCCTGACACTTTGTCCCAACACCTCTGTGCCTTTATCCTGTAGCAACTGGATGCCCAGGTGCTTAGGAACCCCAGCTTCAGCCTCCTACATCCTAGGCTGCATTTTCCCACCCCTGGAATGGTGTCTTGGCGCTTCCCTGGAAGTCCAACGCTCTGTAGCAGTACAGGGTAAATGCTAGCGATCCCCAGCAACTTTCTCACACCCCAAAGGTGGGGCGTGCTACTGCATCCCATCTGATGACTCTAGGCAAATGGAATTCTTCTCCTTTCAGGTCTTTCTCATTTTCTGTGGAGGAAGAAGCATCTTCAAGAGCCCTGTCCCCTGGCTTCAGCCACCCAAATCCACTTGCTGCTTCACTTCCCAGTTCCAATTCTTCCAAACCATTACTTCCCCGTCTATGGAAAGCAGATTGGAAGAAGCCCAGAACTGCACAGTGTTTCTTACTGACTGGGGTCAAAGTCCCACCCCAAATTCAAGATCCTGTGCAAGCTGCTAGAACTGTCTTCAACTTATTTGATTTTCTTCTCATTCTTTTATTTTTTGTTTTTTGTTTTTGTTTTTCGAGACAAGGTTTCTCTGTGTAGCCCTGGCTGTCCTGGAGCTCACTCTGTAGACCAGGCTGGCCTCGAACTCAGAAATCTGCCTGCCTCTGCCTCCCAAGTGCTGGGATTAAAGGCGTGCACCACCACTGCCCAGCCCTCTCCTTAACTTTTATTTTAATTAAATTAGGAGACCCACTTCCTGTCCAATTCCACTTAAATTTTCCCCGACAAATATTCTGCTTAAAATCACTTACCTTACCGGGCAGTGGTGGCTCATGCACTTGGAGGTACTCCCAGCACTTGGGAGGCAGAGGCAGGCGGATTTGTGAGTTTGAGGCCAACCTGGTCTACAGAGAGTGTTCTAGGACAGCCAGGGCTACGCAGAGAAACCCTGTCTCAAAACCCAAAAAGCAAACAACAACAACAACAACAACTCACTTACCATTTTTTTTTTCTTTTTTTTTTTTTTGATTTTTTTCGAGACAGGGTTTCTCTGTGTAGCCCTGGCTGTCCTAGAGCTCACTCTGTAGACCAGGCCAGCCTCGAACTCAGAAGTCCGCCTGCCTCTGCCTCCCAAGGGCTGGGATTAAAGGTGTGCGCCACCATTGCCTGGCCCCCACTTACCTCTTTTAAACTGGTGTCTAACTGGAGTGTTTCGTGACCCAGGCCCATAATCCTTTCACTTCAGGAAGCTGAGGAAGAAGGAGGACACCCCTGTCTTAAAACACAATACAAGCAAGCCCACCGAAACCCCAAACAGCCTCCTGCACAGAATCGACCATTATATACTGTCAATCTGGATTCCCATCCTGGTGGTCAATGTCCTTCCTTTTGGAAATATGCAGAAAGTCATTTCCAGAGCTTCTGAGATACATGACCGAAGTGGTCCAGCTCCTGGTACATGGCGCAGAGAGCTACTTCCTACTCCCAGTAACAAACAGGCAGGACCTAGATGCTTCCAGATTCCCCTTCATTCTGTAAGTACTGAACAGCCACTCCAGGTTTGCCTGAGTCGTGTTTCTTTCCAACAGCAGCAGGAGAGGCTCCTCATTCTTCTCCATGGTGTCACAGACTGAGTTCTGGGGTGAGAAGCACTGTGCCTATCTATACAGGAGGTAAACCGTCTGTCTGGGAGAGTGTATCCCTCCAGATGGGATTAGTGCTCTCAGAGAGAGAGAGCATGTTTCCTCTCAGCTGTCCACTATGAGAGGTGATAAGAACTCCTGCAGGCCAGGGATGGTGCTTTCCCAGATGTTACCTCCCCCCACCCTCCACCCCCACCCCCTACCTTGAGCCTGCTACTGCTTAGCATGCTCAAAAACCTGAATTTGGGTCCCTAGTACCCTCTCCAACAGTGGTTGTCAATCTTTAGAGTGCCGTAACTCATTAATATAGTTCCTCATGTGTGGTAACCCCCTTAACCATAAAATTATCTTTGTTGCTATCTTACAACCATAATTTTGCTAAATTATGAATCATAATGTAAATATCTTTAGACATAGAGGTTGGCGAAAGGGATTGAGAACCACAGCTTGAGAACCTATGCTCTACAGCAAGTAAAAACCAGACATCCTACGACCTAGGGCTCCAGAAGGAGTAAAGCGGGGAGCTGAGCACCCCTACCCCATTCATCTCTTGGTACTTGGACAGCAGATACAGCGTGACCTCATACCATGCCTTTCCTGCAAGGACAGACAGTCCCCTCCGACTGTGAACTGAAATAAATCATTCCTTCCACAAGGTTCTTTTCTTTTCCGATAGGTGTTTCATCACACCAACAAGGAGATAACAAACACAGCCAGTACTCCCTTTCTGAGCTCCGCAGAAGGATGCTTTCCCATGAGTCCCTACTGAAACACGCCTATGTGTGAATCTGCAAAGTATCTCCAGGAAGGTTGAATGAGAAGGTCAGCCCATGCCCAGAGGATGAGTGAGCGCAGCTGTCTTGGCTTCTTAAGACAGTGTTTTTTCTATGTCGATCTGGTTATCCTGGTACATGTTCTGAAGACCAGGTTGGCCTTGATTCAGAGAGCCACCTGCCTCTGCCTCCTGAGTGCTGGGAGTAAAGGCGTGGGCCACCACATCTGGCTCCTTCAATGCTACTTTAACACGTGTGTGGGGATACTCCAGCTGTGGTACTGTGGCCTTTTGGCAGCTTGTGCATGCCTGTGATGGAAGGGTCAGGCAGGATCTGGGATCTGTGGGCCTACAGGAAGGGAGGAAGATCTCTATGTGCCTTACTGTGTTGGTCCGAGTCTCCAGGAATGAAATCAAGACCTTTGTGGCACTATGTTGCCAACTCCCTATGAACTGATTTTGAATGTCAATAGTTCATTTTCAGATCTTTTTCTTTCTCTTAATAAAGTACTCACACCATGCCTGTCCTTTGAGGAGCTCCTTCTTAGGCCACTGGTGGCAGGATACTTAGTAAGCACTCAATAAATATTTGTGGAGCACATAAAATGGGTGGTAATCTAGCACTAATCCTCTCTCTTGAGCTCCCCACCCCCAGGAAGAAATAAAAGATGTCCATTTGTGGCTCAGCCACAATCAGGCAAACTTCCATATTGCTGCCAAGTCCTGCCATCTGCCACCTCTGAGGTGCAGGTGCTGGGCAGCCTCGGCGCCCACAAAGCCCAGCCATGGGCACAAAGGCTCGATGTGCACGGGTAATTGCTGAGGCCCAGCCTGCCAGGCCAGCCAGGCTGATGCGAGTTTGCTGGGTCTCTGAGATTTGCATACAGATGGCCAGTCTCAGTGCAGGAAGCATTGCTGCCCCAGCCACTGCCTTGCTCTGGGTAGATCAGCCTGCAGCCCCCGTTTAGAAGTGCGGTCTGCTTTGACTACAGACCAGCCCAAAGAGCCCTCATTCTGCAGGTCCTGAATAGTCAGTCATTCACTGGGTTTTCTTTGAAATTTGAAGAAAGAGAGAAAGAAAAACACACTAGAGAGCAAGACAGAGTGATAGAGAGATGTACAGACAGAACGACTGATGGACAGATGAGGAGATGTTGCTGTGGTTTTGAGTTAGGGTCTGTAGCCTAGGCTGGTCTGGAACTCGCTATATAGCCCGGATTTCTCAGGAACCCAGCAGTCCTCTTGCCTTGGCTTCCTACTACTGGGATTGCAGGAGTAAGCCTCCTGTCTTATGTAAGGCAGAGAAATGGAGAAAATGTGAGAGAAGTGGGGTGGGGGATACGTGAATGAAATAAAAACCATCAACAAAATGTAAAAGAAAATGACGAAGGAGAGTGAGAAGGGATTTTTCCTCCTTCTGGAGGCTAGGAAGTGTCGGGAAGGGAGCCAGGGGTTCGGACTCTGAGCTAGCCTCTAACCAGAAATGAGAAGATGAGAGCTTCCGTTCTGGCATTCAGCCTGAGATGTGAGGGCCATGGTGTCCTTCTGGTTGCTACACTGAAGATCTTTCAGTGTCTGAAATGAGAAGACATTTTGAAAACAACTCCGCTGTCATAAAAAGGAACACAGATGCCTGAGCGGAAATCAACCCTCCCACACATCCCCATTGCATACTGGAACCCAGGACTTATCCCCTGGGGTGCTGTTTTTTTTTTTTTTCCTGCCTCTGTCTCCCTGGGTTTGGAGACAGCTTCTCACTGCCCACTGGGTGAGTGAGTGGCCAGGCCTAGGCCTCTGCCAGGGCTCTGGGCATCTGAAACACAGGACACGGACATGGGACACAGGGCAGGTGTTGCCACCTCCCAGCTCAGCCCAGCTCAGCCCAGCTCTGTTTAGCAGCCATCTATGGAGTCTTCACTCCATGTTTACTGATATCCCTGGCCCTCAGCCCTCCCGTCAGCTCCCCTGCCACCAACTTCAGTGAATGACCCACTCGGCTAGGGGAAAGAAAGGCCTTATTGAAGGAGTGTGGCCTCCCTTGTCCAAACTAAATGAAAGGGAAATAGAATAGCAACAGGATGGCGATTTCTCCCATTCCCAACTGCACATGGAGACAGGCTTCTTCCATGGTGGCTTTGAGAGAGAAATCTGTGTGTTAGCCCTGGCTCCCCCCCCCTTTTTTTTTTATCCTTGCAGCTGAACGGACACCAAGACCTCATGTTCTCCTGCCTTCCAGTTCTGGAGACCCGCTAAAAACTGGGGAACACTTTCCTTCCATCTTTAACTCTCTCCCACCCATCTTCTGTCACTGAAACAGTGCAAAAGACCTTTCCCAGTTTATTCCTCTCTCTAAATGCCCAGCTGCTATCACCCAGAAGATGGAGACTTGAACTCATTAGTTTGGCATGGAAACCCTTGTGGTCCAGCTTCTGTGACTCCTCTAGCCTCCAGTCATCACACCCACTGTCCCTGTACCTCACAGTCCATCCATGAGCTGCTTTTTAGATTGCACAGAGATCTGCGGGGGCTCACTTCCGTCTCTTTGCTCTCCTAGCTCCGTGTCTTTGTATAACCCTCTTTGGTCCCACTGAGTTAAGACGAGGTTTCTTTTCCAGTCCCGACCTTCTCTTCCTCCGTCTATTCAAATTCTAGGAGATGGGTCGTAATATCTCCTGTCTTGGTACCCAAAACAAACATCGATGGTTGTTGTTTTGTTTGTTTTTCTTCAGAGTCAGAGACAGATGTCCTTGAGCCAAACAACCCATGTATCAAGGTTTGAATAAGGTTGTGTCCCCCCCACCCCCACCCCAACTCATATTTGCATGCTTAGTCTCTAGTTGATAGCTGAAGTATTAAAAGGTATGTTCTTGTCGGGGTAGGTATGACAATTGGGGGTGGGGTTTGAGGTTTCAAAAAAAAACAAAAAAACAAACAAACAAAAAAAAACCGAACACCTGCCCAGTCTCTCCCTCTCTTTCTTCTCTCCCCCCTCCCTGCTGCCCGAGGAGGATAAGTATGTAAAGCTCTCACCTACGGTTTTTTTTTTTTTTTTTTTTTTTCCCCAGCACCCTATCTGCCTGCATGCCACCATGCTCCTTGCCATGATGATAACAGACTAAACCTCTGACACTGTTAGCCAGCCCCCAGGAAACGTTTTCCTTTCTAAGAGTTGCCATGGTCATGCAATAGAACAGGAACTAAGGCACCACGAGGAACTCCCTTGGTGTTTCACTTTGTCTGAGCCGCCACATGGACTTCAGGGGAGGTCATTCCCAGAGGATTCATCCCAGGGAGGTGAGCTCAAGAGAAGGGGAGGGGAATTACCCAGATAGCGTCCGCCATCTCTTTCTCCCTCTTCCCACTGCAAGAACCAGAACAAAACTCCTTTTTAGGAGCTGTATTATATTCCTTCAGTCCAGTGGGTAAGGCAGTGAGGTATTCACGCAGTGACTTTTTGTGAACTAGTCTCAAAATGTTCATATTGTCATGCCCACAAACCCATACCTATGTAGTAACTTTCCCCAGATAACTTTGTCCTTTCTCTTTGCACTCTCAGTCTTCCACAGGAGTTGGTCCAAAGCAATAGGATCGTGTCTCAACAAGATTAGAGAGATAGGCCAGACACCCAGTAGTAGGAGTTGGAAGGTCAGTTGGTGGTGGCCCACACCTTTAATCCCAGCACTTGGGAGGCAGAGGCAGGCGGATTTCTGAGAGTTCAAGGCCAGCCTGGTCTACAGAGTGAGTTCCAGGACAGCCAGGGCTATACAGAGAAACCTTGTCTCGAAAAACCAAAAAAAAAAAAAAAAAAAAAAAAAAGTTGGAAGGTCAGATATTCAAGTTCACCCTCAGCTACAGAATGAGTTTGAGACTAACCCGGGCTACAGGAGACCTTGTCTCAGAAAACAAACAAACAAACAAACAAACCCACAAACAGACAAATAAACAAACAGCCTAAACAAAAACTCAAAAAGACAGACAGACAGACAGGAAGGAGATAGGGAAAGGGAAGAAAAACAATTGCTAGAAATGCGTGACAGAAAATGGAATCTCCAAGTCACCTGGTCTCTTTGGTGGGTTTTGTCGCCCAGGACCTTCCTCTGGACTTTAGCTTGCTCCACCTTAACTAAGCCACAGGCACAACCTTGTCAAAGGCTGGACCAGAGGGTGGATGGCTGAGAATGGAGAGAGACAATGGGAGATAATAAACATGAGAAGCCTCTCTCCATGTCATAGATGATTTCAGTTTGATCCTATTTCCCAACTGACTTGGACTCATCACTGGGAAGATATTGTGAAGCAGAAGGATGATATGGGAGGGACAGTGGAAACCTGCATGAGTGATGACAGTGACCTAGAGTCAGGTACTTAAGATTGCTGTTCATTGGTTTCCTTAGCTTGGAGATCATAACACCAGCACCCTGGGATTTTTGGCAAAGTTACCTGAAAGAATATTTGCTTGATAAAACATCTGGCAAATAGTGTTTATATGTTTGTGTGTGTGTGTGGGGGGGGAGGTAATTATTACTTATAATTGTTAAGAATGAAACAAAAAATGAAATAAAGCCATGCACAGGTTAGATCTTGTTTTAGAGTTCCTATTGCTGCCATAAAACACCAGAACCAAAAGCAAACTGAGGAGGAAAAGGTTTATCTGGCTTACACCTCCATGTTGCAGTCCATCACTGAAGGAAGTCAGGGCAGGAATTCAAACAGGGCATGAACCTGGAGGCAGGCGCTGATGCAGAGACCATGGAGGGGTGCTGCTTACTAGCTTGCTCATCATGGCTTGCTCAGCCTGCTTTCTTATAGAACCCAGGACCACCAGGCCAGGGATGGCCCCACCCACAATGGGCTGGGCCCTTCCCCACTGGTCACAAATCAAGAAAATACACTATATTTGGATCTCATGGAGGCCTTTTCTCAGTCAAGTTTCTATCCTTTCAAATGATTCTAGCTTGTGGAGGATGACCTAAAACTAGACAGCACCGACCTTCCTATATTCCTAGGAAAATATGAAGCAGAGGCAAATAATCACTATGCCTGCACTGCCCTGAGTCTAAATGTCCAGCACTTCCATGTATAAATTTCCTCTGTGAAACCTCACAAGCATGAAGCCCTATTTAGACTATGAAACACCGTGTATCTATTTTCCGGGTCACCTTGGGGGTCCATAAGCTCCTGAGATATCTTAGCAATCATCATCCAGGGCAACTCAGTTTCACTCCACTCAAAAGATGTTTGTGGACATTTCTAGAAGAGTGGAACACTAGAGAGTGGAAACAGAAGTGAGTATCAGGGCTAACACAGGGAAGACACAAAAACAGATTGCTATCAGGATGCAGAGTTTGGGGGTCTAGGGACCTTGACTGTGAGCTCTGCCCTGTAGCTTCCTTCTAGACGCTGATCAGTAGCTGAACTTTTTGACATTTGTATTTTCCCAGTTATATAAAGGGAAACAGAGAATCTGTTCTTGAAATGCTGCTGTGAAGATTGAGGTTGAGAGCAGAGGCAAGAAAGATGTTTAGCACAGAGGGCACAAGTTCAACTCAAGACTACTTGAAAAGTTGGACAGGTGTACCGAGTCCCTTTAAAAATTAGGGTAACTTGGGAGAACACAGTAGCATTGACTTCACCTCCTTGGGCATTGTAAAAGCCTCTTTCACTGTTGGGTCTAGATTTGACTGTCAGCTTGATTGTATTAATAAGGCTTAGAACATGGTTGAGGCCCTAAGGTGGGTCTGTGGAGGTGTCGCCAGAAAGGATAAAGTGGGAGGTGACTCCCTTGCCCCTGAAACCGAGTGGACTGGGGTCCTGAGGTGAATAAAGGAGAAAGAATAACTGGAAAAAGCTGTGAGTCAGCATGCGGGTGCTGAGAATTGAACCCAAGTTCTCTGCAAGAGCAACCTGTGACAGTGCATGTGCCAGTGCCAGTGCCAGTGCCATTAACGGCCAAGCCATCTCTGTAGCCACATTTATTGAAATGTCTCTAGGTTACATGCACATTCACATTCAAGAGCCACCCTTCTGCCAACTTTGGGGTGGGGGATGGTAAAGAGAGAGAAGAAGGGACAAGTAGTGCTACGGTTCAGGAGTGAAGGGGAGGGTTCCTCCCCCACCCCAGAGTTCTGGTTTGTTTGGACTGATACCAGAGCTCATCATAAACAATGAGGAGAAAGAGGAGTGAAAAAGAGCTTGTCTTCACTCAGACCTGCTGCAAGTGCTCTGTCGGATGGAGCTTCCCCAGTGTGTGGTTGATGCCCGCCCCCATCTCACATCGTTCTTGGGCTAAGCCTGCCAGGTGTACCACAAGAAAACCTGGCTGGAGCAGCAGTCTTAGGAGAGGCTACATGCTTTCCAGGGTCTACTTTGCTCTGTGTATATCACAAAGGCTTCTAATGAGGAGACAGAGTTTAGGAACTCTCTGCTATCAATTAGTTACCCATTAGGTCAACATGTCCTTCCTGAAGGCTGGGCTGACTGCATCGAATGGCAAGCTGACACTTTTGCTATTACAAAAACAAATTGGAGGTGGCCTCATAATGCCTACCAAAGTGGAGTCTGGTTTTTCATATCTGTTATCCTGGGGTTTCGTTTACCTGGAAACATTGGCCCTACATTTTCTTCCTTATTTAATGCTGATTAAGGAACTTGGGCTGCAAGATGTAAGTCAGTTGTCACCTTCTCAGTGTAACCCAGATCTCAGTCCTATCTGTTTTGGTGTAAAAGCTTGGGGGTGGCGCTCAATAGTAGAGTGATTGCCTAGCATACAGAAGGCCCCCACTGGACTCTCAGCATGCGAGCAGAACAGAATTGTGACGCTGAGGGTCAGCAAAGGACGAAGGGACTTTATTTCCCAATGCTAGCCTTCTGGCTGGGCAGATGGCTCTGTTGGGAAGGTTCTTGCCATGCAAGAATGAAGAGCAGATTAGGATCCTAGGCTTTGTGTGGAAAAACCAGACCAACCAAACAAACTGACACGGTAGCATAGGCCTGAGATCTTAACCCGGAAGGAGGCTGGGGCTGGGAACAGGAAGGTCCCCGACACTCGATGGCCAGCCTGGTTAGTCCGCCTAACCTGTGAGGTGCCAGTCAGTGAGAAGCTGTTTCAGAAAGGCAGGCAGCATTTAAGGACGACCTTCACAGGCATGCATACACACAAGCACGGACCCACCGTCATATATGTGAACCAACCAACACACACGCACACAAGCTCTCAGTGAGTACAGTTCTCTTGAGAAGTCTTGATGTAGTGATAGGCAGGCTACCTCCTTAGCAGTGGGTATTTTGCAGCGACCTCTGTAGGTCAGGGTGACTGTCTTTATTTTACACACACACACACACACATACACACACACACACACACACACACACACACACACACACACACGGGTGGGGGGGGTGGAATGTGGTAAAATTGTTGTTTCGTCTAACAGTCCCTAGCTCCTGGGCTTTACTCTTTCTACCCCATGAGATTCACTGAGGTGAAAGGCACAGGACAGAAGAACAGGAGAAGAAGCCCTGTGCAAGAGCAGTGCTTTCCGGGTGCAAGCACCAAGCACAGAGATGCTCACGGAAGTTCAGTTTGGGAGGTGCTGTACTTGGTGATTTCTAATGTGGGCCATCCAGGCCCTTGCCCCTCTCCGTGGGTCAGTGGATCTTTCTTGGTTAGAAATCAAGATTTGACAGCTTCAAATGTCTAGACATCTGGATGAGCTAAGAAAGAAGGTTTTTTCAGCTATATGTGATGTTCCATGGAGCAAAACTAGGGGGATCTCTCTCTCTCTCTCTCTCTCTCTCTCTCTCTCCTCTCTATCCCCACTTCTTTTCTTTAAGTGGGTGTATTTAGCCATTACAACTGGTTAGAAGCCGGAGATAGTTAGGCGTCTTCTGGTTGGAACAGAAATTGCCTGTTAGCTATGGACTGCATCCAAGCCCCTGAACAGCCTGTGAGGATATCTCCATATAAATGGTTCCTGCAGGACTTCCCTTTGAATGCCTCCTTGGTCTTGGGGGTCTGACATGGAGCCAATTTGAGGGCGTTCCAGGAATTTCCCAGAGGGCCTCCCTCCCAGAAGCTTCAAAGCAAGCCCAGGGCTCCAGCTTCCCCTCCCTGGGGACTCCTGTTATTGAAAGGAATGGAGAAAACCTGCCTTCTAGGTCCTTGACACCTTTGTCCCTGTGATGCTTTGAAAAATGCACAGGGCTTGCTCCCTCCTCCATTAGAGTCACCACACAGAACCATTAATGACCTAGGGCTGTACTTAAATTTCAAATACACAGATGGCCAAAGGGTTTCATGGGGTCCTCACGGTAACTAGTAATACCTTTAAATAGTGGAAATAAAATAATGACAAAGATACTCTTGAATCTTGAATGAAAAAGAATTTCTGTTGTGGGGGAGTAGGTGCTAAAGAGATGGCTCAGAGGTTGGTTCTTTCAGAAGACCCAGGTTCAATTCCCAGCACCCACATGGCAGATCACAACTGTCTGGTAATTCTAGTGTCAGGGAATCCAACACTCTCGCACAGATATGCATGCAGCCAAAATACCAAAGCATATAAAATGGAAATGAAAAAGAAAAAGAATTTCTGTTGAGTCTGACCTCTGACTTTCAGTTGCATACACCCATGGGCACTGAACATGTACACACCTGCACATACATGCATATACACACATGCATACTAACACACACACACATATATATATAAGAATTTCTTTAACTTACTGATGCTGTTCCAATTCTCCACAGAGTGGATGTGAACCCTGGGGGATAAGGTGTACTTGTTAGAACAATTGCAAAACCCCAGACAAAACACAGCAAATGAAGGAAGAGAAGGAGGAGGTGGGAGGTGGAGGAAGAGAAAGAAGAGGAAGAGGAAGAAGGAGGAGGAGGAGGAGGGGAGGAGGAGGAGGGGAGGAGGAAGAAAAAAGGAGGAAAAAGAAGGGGAAGAAGAGGAGGAGGAGGAGGAGGAAAAAGAAGAAGAAGAAGAAGAAGAAGAAGAAGAAGAAGAAGGAGGAGGAGGAGGAGGAGGAGGAGGAGGAGGAGGAGGAGGAGGAAGAGGAGGAGGAGGAAGAGGAAGAGGAAGAAGAAGAAGAAGAAGAAGAAGAAGAAGAAGAAGAAGAAGAAGAAGAAGAACAACAACAACAACAACAACAACAACAACAACAACAACAAGAAACAAAGATGCCTTGGCAGAGCAAAGAGGTATGGGAGGAGGGGCTTCAGCAGAGGCTGAATGATCTCCCCACAAGGATAATTTCAGACAAGCCACCAATCCCTGTGAACCTGAATCCCTCTCAGCTTGGCTAGCGCTACAGTTCCATGAAGGCCAGAAGACATGCTATATTTTACTTGATTACAATTCTTAGATGCTAGCAACCTTTGTTTCATATGTTTGTATGTATATGTGGACACAGTCATCTGTGTGTGATGCATGTGCACAGTGTTTGCCTGTGTGTGGAGGACAAAGGGTGATCTCAGGTGCCCCTCTTTAGAGGTGGCTCACCCTTTGTGACAGGTTTCTCACAGGAACTTGGATCTGCATATCTTTGCCTTCCTAGTGCTAAGTTTACAAGCACATGTTACCATGCTTAGCTTTTTCTAAATGGACTCATGAGGATCAAAATCAGATCCTCATGCTTGCAAGGAAAGCATTTTACTGACTGAGCCAACTCCTTCCTGTGTCATCACCCTGTGCCACCACACCTGTCTTTTTTCTTTCTTTCTTTCTTTTTAATTTTTATTTTTAAATGAACTTATTCTGAATTGAGAGCATGCCTCCATGGTTCTATAAACTTTTTCTTAATTTATTTTTGCAGTACTGGAAAATGAACCCAGGACCTTTGTACATGCTAGGCAAGAACTCAACTGAGCTATATCCTCAAAGCCTTAGGTTAAATTTAATTAAATCCTAAATGCTGATGCACTTGGTGACTGAGGTCAGAAAAGTATGGTAACCATCCATGTCTGTGGAGCCCTGCTCTTGGGCCTGGAGGACACTGCTCCCAGCAAGAAACCCTGAACTCTTACTTTCTTCACACTAGCTAAGAAAGGAAGTCTTACTTCATTCTCCCAAAGTCACCGTGGTTCTATCTGACAACTCTCCCCTTTCCTTGAACCCCCGTTTCCACTTCTGTGACAGGGACATCCAGGACCTGAAGGTCGCAGGGATGCTTTCTCACTTTACCCTTTCAGGATTCTAGTTGAAGTTGGCCAGCAGCAGGTAGCTTTAGAAGAAGCATGTCCACCTTTTGGTCTTCCTTCTTCTTAAGTTTCTTGTGGTTTGTGGGTTGTTCTTCCTGTGTTCCAAACTTCTGGACTAATAACCACTTATCAGAGAATGCATACCATGTGTGTTCTTTTGTGTTTGGGTTACCTCACTCAGGATGATACTCTCCAGATCCATCCATTTCCCTAAGAATTTCATAAATTCATTGTTTTTAATAGCTGAGTAGAACTCCATTGTGTAGATGTACCACACTTTCTGTATCCATTCCTCTGTTGAGGGACATCTGGGTTGTTTCCAGATGTAGAGGCTCACAGCCATTCATTGAATTGAGTACACTGTCCCCAATGAAGGAGTTAGAGAAAGGTTCTATGGAGCTGAAGGGTTTGCAGCCCCTTGGGACGAACAACAATATGAACTAACTAGTACCCTCAGAGTTCCCAGGGACCCAACCACCAATCAAGGACTATACAGGGTGGGACTGAATGTTCTGACAGCATGTGTATAGTAGAGGATTGCAAATTCGATCATCAATAGGAGGAGAGGACCTCAGCCTTGTGCAGGTTTTGTGCCCCAGTGTAGGGGAATGCCAGGGCCAATAAGTGGGAGAGGGTGGGGTGGCAGGCATGGGGAGGGGGGAGGCAAAAGGGGTTTGTTCTTGTTGTTTTTGTTTGTTTGTTTGTTTTTTGGAGGGGAACCTTGGAAAGGGAAAATTTACATGTAAATAAAGAAAATATCTAATAAAAAATAAATAAATAAATAAATAAATAAATAAGAAGAAGCATGCTTGGTTTGAAAATCCAAATCTCCCTTCAGGTGGAATTGATTTCTTCCCTCCATGAGTGAGTGAAAAAAGATTTCCTTTAAACTTGGCTATAGGTAGATATCATGATACAGTTTTCCCACATATAAGGAATAGAGTATGTATGTATGTATGTATGTATGTATGTATGTATGTCCGTATGTCCTAAAGGCTCTGGGATAAGCTCACAGGATGTTTGTTGAATTGAAAATCCATCAGATAATGTGAATGAACAGTTTGATAACCTGTTCTACCATAGTTAAAATGCCAATCAAAACAAACATGGAAACACAAAAAGCTTGGTGGCTTCTCTTTCATAAGCTCAGACCCATGCTGTAGCTTTCTGAGTGCCTTCTTCTCTGAATTCTCGTGGTTAAACTCTATATTAAAATCTCTCTGTTAATAGATCTATTTAAAAAAAAAAAAAAAAAAAAAACATGTTCGGGGACGGTGTTGAAGATGGAGCCCAGTTGGTGGAATGCCTGCCAGGCTCATAAGAAGTGCTGGATTCCATCTCCCTTATCCCAAAACTGGGTGTGATGCACATTCTGTAATTCTTGCACTCGGAAGCCAAGTCGAGAGGATCACAAGTTTAAAGCCACTGTTAATAAACTTCTTTCATGCTGGGCAGTGGTGGCACATGCCTTTAATCCTAGCACTTGGGAGGCAGAGACAGGTGGATTTCTGAGTTCGAAGCCAGCCTGGTGTACAGAGTGAGTTTCAGGACAGCCAGGGCTACAGAGAAACCCTGTCTCGAAAAACAACCAACCAACCAAACAAACAAAAAACTTCTTTCATATGGAATTAGACAAATCCCAGTGCCATGTGGAATCTGTGGGATGTGAGACCCTGTTTTAAACATCAGTGGCAATTATAATGACCAAACTCGGAGACTAGAGAGCAACTGAAATATAGGATCTACCCAGATTGCAGAGACTGAGATAATCCATATATGCTGGTTAAGCCAGAAAACACTTGCAAAAGGGAGAAAGTGGTGATGATAAAGATGATGATAATGGTAATAACTAAGTCTATTGAGCATCTGTCTACTGGTTTTAAGCTCTTCAAATGTGTTACTTCACATAATGGCCAGGAAACCCTGAGGGATATGTTTCCATCCCCATTTTATAGATGAAGAAACTAAGGTCTGTGAGGTTAAATAGCTCTCAGGGGTCATGCAGCCAGAAGATTTAGGCTTGAAACATACATCTGAGTGGCAGACAATTGGTAAGTTCAGTTCACCACCACAAACAGCCTCCCCAGGGAGTTCCTTCTACTCTCACTTTATACTTGAAGAAACCTGAGCCCCAGAAAGGATTCTCTATAATCTCTATAGGCCTAATTCCCAGCTGAGCTTAGTGGCGCATACCTGTAATCCTAGCGCTTAGGCTAGGAAGAAAGATTTTTGTGAGTTCAAGACCAGCCTGGGATACTGTCTCCTAAAAGCAAGCAAACAAAAGCAGAGAGTTTCATCTGAACCCCAGTAGACATCTGATGTTCTGGTTGACAAAAGCTTAGGACACCTAAGAAGAGAGAAACTCAATGGGAAAATGTCCCTATGAGATTGTCATATAGGCAAGCATAGGGGGTGTTTTCTTGGTTAATGAATAATTAATGTGGGAGGGACCAGGCCTCCGTGAGCGATGCCATGCATGGGTTGGCAGTCCTGGTGTTGTATAAGAAAGGTAGTTAGGTGGTGGCGCATGCCTTGGGAGACAGAGGCAGGTGGTATTTCTGAGTTCAAGGCCAGCCTGGTCTACAGAGTGAGTTCCAGGACAACACAGAGAAACCTTGTCTTGAAAAACCAAAAAAAAAAAGAAAAAAAAAAAAAAAGTAGTTGAATCGACCAGGGGGAGCAACCAATTAAGTAGTGTTCCCCATGATCTCTTCTGCAGTATCTGCCTCCAGTTTCCTATCTTGAGTTCCTGCCCTGACTACCCTTTGTGATGGACTGAAAGCTGTAAGATGACATAAACCCTTTCCTCCCCAAGTGACTTTTGGCTGAGGTGTTTATGGCTGCAATTGAAAGCAAACAAGGACACCTTGTAAGGACATTTCCCTGTAAGGCCATTACACCGAGTTCCCATCTGCTTCACCACTGGGGATGGGCTACATCTAGGCGAGCTGCTTAGGATAATTCTGGTGATGACAAGTGCCTTGAAGAAGACCCAGAAAAGTCACACTTGATAAGCTGTGGTATGGGCTGGGGTGAGGGTTGAGTCAGTGAGATCCCCAGTCTCAGCCCTAAGCCCCATGTTTTAAAGTATGAGGCACAATAATACATACTTATAGAGCCAGAGCTGGGTATGCGGACTCACTCAGGAGATCTCTGGGGCGTGCTGTCCACTCTACTGAGCCTTACATGCTGCCAATCTCTGAGCCAATGTCTCTAAAAAAAGGGGGGGGGGGTGGCACCTGTCTTAGTCAGGGTTTCTATTCCTGCACAAAACATCATGACCAAGAAGCAAGTTGGAGAGGAAACGGTTTATTTAGCTTACACTTCCATATTGCTGTTCATCACCAAATGAATTCAGGAATGGAACTCAAGCAGGTCAGGAAGCAGGAGCTGATTGATGCAGAGGCCATGGAGGGATGTTGCTTACTGGTTTGCTTTCCCTGGCTTGTTCAGCTTGCTTTCTTATAGAACTCAAGACTACCAGCCAAGAGATGGCTCCACCCACAGTGGGTCCTCCCCCACTTGATCACTAATTGAGAAAATACCCTACAGTTGGATCTCATGGGGGCATTTCCTCACCTGAAGCTCCCTTCTCTGTGATAACTCCAGCCTGTGTCAAGTTGATACAAAACCAGCCAGTACAGCACCTAAGGAAATACAGCCGATGTTTTGTCTTCTGGCTCACACAATATACAACAGCATGAACACTTGCACACATGTACATATGCATACACACATAGCAAAAGAGTGTGAGTGAGCAAGAACCATGTCAGGCATATGGACAGGAGCATCCTAGCTGAGACATAGAATTTACAATGAGCAGAGAAATCCCAGTGGCTGGTATATGGAGACAGAGGAAAACAGGAGAGCAGATGACCCCAGAACTCGTGTCCTCCCCTGAACACCATGACAATGGCTGCGGAAATGAAAATGACACAGATGTTGGGTTTCTGAAACTGTCCTTCTGAATCAGGCAGTATTTCAGAGGAGGAGAAAAGAAAGGTAGAAGAAAGGAAGTAGAGTTTGATAGTGGGCTTTTCCCACACTGTGGGGCTGCTGCTCCTCCTCCATCACAATACGCTTGTTATCATAACGACACACTAATACAATTATTAAAATCGTTATTGCCATTGTTTACCAATTTAAACGCGCGCTTTACCAATTGCAAGGCTCTCATTGCTGTATAAAGAAGGAGCCTCCATTAATGAGCAGGGAGTTGGGCGCTGTCAGCTGGTGCTTTGATGTGTTAATTGCAAATCATTCTAATCTTATTATTAAAGAATAACTTCTGGCAGGTGGTGAGCCTGACTGTAAATACCGTATGTAGTGGAAACTGATCTGCCTCCATGGGTTTGGAGCAATCTTGCAATCTCTGCTTTTACAGCCGTTTATGAAGCAGCTACTGTGTTCTATGCACCTCAGCAGGCTTAAGGGATGGAGACGATACTGTATATGTGGTCTCAGCTGCCAAATCTCAGTGTCTAGCTGAGAATATGAAAAGAGAAGGGAACAGGATTTGAAGTGGGACATGACTATGTGTTCTGTGAGACTGTGAATGGATTACTGTATTCCATTCAGCTGCAGTTTGGTTATCAAATAGATAGTAATAGAGGTAGGATAACAAGAGTTTTCATACTTATACTCTGGAAACAGATAGGGTTCTGGCAGCTCCCAGCTGTGTGATCCCAGACGTGGGATTTAACCTCTCTGCACCTTAGTTCCCTATGGGGGAAGGAGGAGAGCGGTAACTCCTGTTTCAATGAAATTGCTGTGACAATTAGATGAGTTAATGGTATACAGAGCTAAGAACAGGGCCTGATAAAAAACTAAAGGGTTTGGGGGCTGTGGAGATTGCTTAGCCAGTAAACACAGTATGAGGACCAAAGAGTGTATCCCCAGCATGTACAAAGCCAGGTGTGGGGCAAATGAGATGGCTCAACAGGTAAAGAAAGGCGCTTGCTGCCAAACCTGACAACCTGAGACCAATCCCCTGTGCCCACACGGCAGAAGTTACTCTCTGGAAGTCGTCCTCTGGTCATGATGTGTATGTACCCACCCCTTATGTACACGCAACATAAATAAGTAAATAAATATAGCTAGAGCTAGCTAGACAGATAAACAAACAAACAAACAAACAAACAAACAAGCAAATGTAATGATAATATAAGGAAAAAGCCAGAAATGGCATGTGATTTTAATCCCTAAGCCAAAGAGATAACACAGGAGAGTCCCTGAAATATCTTGGTCAACCAATCTCAAAGTGAAAGGCCCTTTTTCAAAATATAAGGTGGAAAGTAATTGAAGAATTGGGTGTTAACCTCTAGCTTCCACATATGCATATCTGAATATATACATATGTTTATATATGTATATACACATACTGTATATATGTATATATATGCGCACACTGAAAAAGCTAAAGGTTTGGTAAGTAAATGGGCAGTACTGATCTCACAGTATTGTTAACAAGGTTTAATGAGATGGTACACAAGGTTACCTACTACAGAATTGCACATGCAACACTCAACGACCACTGTTTACCCAGTCTCACTGGCCTTGCCTTTCAAACTCTGCCACCAGGAACAGGAACTCATGTATCTGTACTCTAAAGAACAAAACTTTGTGCTTTCTGTGGTGACACACATCTGTGACTCCAGCGTTCAGAATGGTGAGCAGGGAAGATCTCTGACTGGAAGCCAGCCTGAGCTACATAACAGGGACCTGTTAAAGAAATAAAACAGGGCCCAGTGAGATGCCTCAGCGGGTAAGATCACCGATTGCTCTTCCAAAGGTCCTGAGCTCAAATCCCAGCATCCACATGGTGGCTCACAACCACCCGTAATGAGATCTGACGCCCTCTTCTGGTGTGTCTGAAGACAGCTACATTGTGCTTATAATAAATAAATAATAACAACAAAAAAAAAAAGAAATAAAATAAAACAAAACCACACAACCAAAATAAAACAGAGTAATGAGGCGTCTTATCTCCTGACCCAGGCATTTAAGCCAAGGTAAGAAACAAGTACCCAAAGGCTGTCAGGTTCCAACAGGCCCTGGCCAGAGGAGGCCTCTTTGGGGAGCTTTTATTAAGTGGGTTGTCCTCTCAGCTCTATATGGCTGAATGTTGGATTAATCTTTACTGTCACTTTTGCTGTCTGTAGTCCAGAGGGTATATCATTCAACAAGGTTGCAGAAATCCTATGCCATGGAGATGACACTAGACTGTGCATACAGACACATACAGGAGAAGACAGACAACAGTGAACAGTAATGGTGTGGGTCAAGGAGGCCAGGTCCAGAGAAAAGCTGGTAACCTGTGTGAGCAGATCCCAGGCAGAAGGATTGGTTCACATAAGCAAAGGCCAGGAAGCAGTAGATCCAGCAGTGAGGGAAGAGCAAGGACCCATACTGAAGAGTGAGTTAGGGTCTTTGAGGGGATGCTGGGGATTTCTTTGACCTGTCATGGGGTGGGTGAAGGTTTTGGTCCAGGGAGGAGATCAGCTCTGGCTTATAGCCTGTGGGAGTTGTACAGGGAGGTATGAGCATGGGGAGAGGATCTAAGGGTCTGAAGGTGCACACAAACGTTGATATGGATGGAAAGGTGCAGTGGGGGAGAAGTCTGGAAGCCAGCAGGCTCTGGAGGAAGAGACCCAGGCCTTGACACCTGAAATCTAGAGGCTCCATAAAGAGACAGGCCACCACAACTTCTAGAAGCGTAGCCTGGAGAGTAGACTGGCCATTTCTAGATAGGCAAGAACTGGGGAAGAGTGTCTAGAAAGGTCTAGAATAAGAGCAAGATGAGAGAAGAGAGACAAGAGGTCAATGAGACATATTGACAAGATACACAGACACCTAGGAGGAGATGCCTGAAGCTCAGGGAAGGTAACTGACACCTGGGTGTAGGTAGCCTCAATGTTCAGGATACCACAAAACCTGTGGTACTAGTGGAGGCTCTCTACCCCTAAGTGTCAGGTTGGCTATCCTTGGACCTGTAGATTAACACACGTCCCATTGTCCTAGGTCCCTTTCCCATGGATCTGCATTGTTCCTCTTCTCTGCTTGTTGTGCATGTCCTGAGCTAGGGAGGGACTTTTAGTTCCTTGGATTTCTTGAGATTCTAGTGCTCCATAGAGTCTTTTTTGTGTTATGCCCCAGGAGCATTTGTGAGCAGATGTGGTCTTCCTTGAATATCCAGAATATCACCCAGGAAGAAGCAGAGTCAAGAGCAATTCCATTTCCTTCTCCCTTTCTCCAGAAAGAGGGCTGAACTGGCTGCCCGAGCAGAGCCATCTCTGTCATCTTAAAGCTAAGCTTTGAATTTCTTTTTCGACAACTTAAAGAACACAGCACAGTAGAAAGCTGTCATCTGGGAGCCCAGCTGGCTTGCTTTGTGATCTTGGGCAAGTCACTTAACCTTTGGGAGTCACAGTCCCTTCATCTGTAAAATGACGAAGTCGGTGGGATGTTGGCTATACACTCTTTAGCTCTAATGATGTGCTTTCTTACTGCAGAGTCTTTCCTGTGCTCCTATTAAAGAAGAGAGGCAGAGAGAGGTAGGGAGGAAGTGTCTGCCTGCATCACATCCAAGAGCTCTTCCTGTAGCCAATGGGAAATTCTTCATCTTACCCATGGGGAAACTTCATTGTGTTCAGACATGGGGTGCTTGTTGAACACCTGCTAAGGCTAAGCTTAAGCAGTCAGTGAATGAGAGATGACTAATCAAAAGAAGGAAGAAAGGAAGGAAGGAAGGAAGGATGGAAGGGAGGGAGGGAGGGAGGGTTTAGCAGAGCAAAACATTTCTAGCCACCCAGTATGTGCTAACAAATAAATGCATGATAAGTATGTTGTATGTTTAATTCTCTTTTTAAATGCCAGATGTGTCCTTTATCAATTTCAGAAAGACCTTGAATCACAAACAACTTGTAAACTAAATAATGAGGTTTTAAAAATTATTATGAACACATAAATTGTTACATGTTTTACATTTCAGTCCTTTGGTTTTTGTTACTGTTGTTTTGTTTTTCATACTCAAAGTGTATAATTTTAAATTGCAGGCAATCCTTTATATTGGCACCTCTGCCCTTTACCCTTGGAGTCCTTGCTTCTTGGTACAACATACTTTATGGTTACAGAAATAGAAAAAGAGAGCCAGGTTTGATCAGATGCCTGGAATCCCAGCACTTAGGAATCATCCAGAGGCAGGAGGATCAGAAGTTTAGGGCCAGTTTCAGCTACATAGTGAATTCAAGGGCAGCCTAGCTACTAACTAAAAAAAGGAATGTACTTCGGTCGGTAGAGTTCTTGTCTAACATTCATGAGGGTTTGGCTTCAATCTCCAGTACCACATAACAAAAGGACATGATGGTACAAGGATGTAATCCTCACACCCAGAAAAGCAAAGGCAGAAGGATCAGGAGTTTGAGGTCATTCTTGGATATGTGATGAATTTGAGGCCCAGGCTTCAGGAAACCCTGTCAAAATTAGCAAAAAAAACCAAACCCATAGAAATCCCCAAAAGAGGTGGGGTTATGGTCTGGACTTTCTTTTCTTTTCTTTCTTTTCCCTTTCTCTTCCTTCCTTCCTTCCTTCCTTCCTTCCTTCCTTCCTTTCTCTTCCTTCCTTCCTTCCTTCCTTCCTTCCTCTTTCTTTCTTTCTTTCTTTCTTTCTTTCTTTCTTTCTTTCTTTCTTTCTCTCTCTCTCTCTCTCTCTCTCTCTCTCTCTTTCTTTCTTTCTTTCTTCCCTTCTTTCCTTTTTTTTTTTTTTTTTTTTAGAATTATTTATTTATTTTATGTATGTGAGTACACTGTCTCACTTCAGATATACCACAAGAGGGCATTGGATCCCATTACAGATGGTTGTGAGCCACCACATGGTTTCTGGGAATTGAACTCAGGACCACTGGACGAGCATATGCCACGACTACCCGGCGGTGACTCAATACAATTTAACTGCTCTTGTGATGGTGTTGGAAGATGGGATCTTTAAGAGATGTGTAATCATGAGAGTATCATCTCATGAGTGGGAGGACTCATGCCAACAGAATTGGTTTGTGACCATGCATGTGGGTGTGTCTCCTCTTACTCTAGTTCTCTATTGACTCATGATTTTCTTCATTATGGAGAAGTAAGAAGACCATTGTCAAATTGCTAATAACTGAGGCTGGATTTCCTCCAGAGCTGTCAGCCAGTCCATTTCTACTTCATAAAAGTTACCCAGTCACAAGTATTCTGTTATGGTAGTATACAATAGTCTAAGACAGTAGGATAGGGTAGAATATGGCATTTGATGGATTCATTGAATTCCTCCTGCATTTTCATTATATGTGAAGGTCGGGGTCTGACAAATCATATCTGAGGAACATAGACAGTTGTGATCATTATAATAGGTACAAATGGAATTCAGTGTGGACTAAGGAAGGCTGGGGAGATGTCTGGAGTGGGTGTGGATATGGCCTTTGAAACTTCATGAAATATTTGGCTGGGAAATGCTTTCCAGGCTGATGATAGTGCAAGGAAGGAAAGCACAGAGGCAGGAAGCTAGCTAGTCGGTAAGGTGATGGGGACCCATGTTAGAGATCAAACTACTGATCTCCAAGGGAAATAGGTCTCAGATCAAACATAACACAAATGACTCTCACATGTGTGAATAAGCTCTCACGTGATATCTACTACATGGTGTTCAACATCATAGTGTGTTTTTTTTTTATTACATGATGGCCCATTTGGAGTTTAGAGGTATGTATGTGTGTGTGCATGTATGTGTTATGGCAAGTCCAAGAATAGAGGCCGTATGATTGGTATCTGTTCTCACACTGTTCACCATAGCTCTTTTCTTTGTTTTTAATGTTTTCTTTGTTTTTAATATTTTATTTATTTTTAATTTATGTGTATGTGTGTAAGTCAACAACAGTTTATGTCTACTCTGTATATGTAGGATTCAGTGATGGTCCTAAGAGGCAGTTGGATCTTCTGGAACAGAAATTACAGGTAGTTGTGAACTGCCATGTGAGTGCTGGAAATGTTACCTGAGTTTTCTGCAAAAGTAGTAAATACCCCTAAGTGCTAAACCTTCTCTCAATCCCCACCCATTGATTCTTAATTTTTTTTTTAAAGTTTAAATAAAAATTTCTTCCAAGTTGGGCAGTGGTGGTACATGCCTTTAATTCTAGCCCTTGGATGTAGTGGCAGGAAAAGCTCTGAGTTCTAGGCTACCCTGGTCTACAGAGCAATTTCTAAGACACCCAGGCTACATAGAAAAATTCTGTCTTGGAAAAAAAATCTTCCAGAACGTTCATTATTTCTGACTGGAGCATTCCATTATGTGTCTCTGAATGTACTGCAAAGAAATGATCAGATATACAGACAAAGCTTTGTACCTGAGATGCATATCATAAAAATATTTGCATCTACATAATTATTAGACGAGCTGGTTACTGTAACACATGCCTATAATCCTGGTGTTCAGAAGACTGAAACAGGAGGATTGTTTACAAAGGAAGCACAGGCCAACTTCACACATAAGAAATCCTGTCTTAAAAAAAACAAACAAAAAAATTAAAAAAAAAATGAAAACACTCTGCCTTTGCACTGATGACCTAAACTCCATCTCTGGAATCGACCTTAGGTGGATGGAGAATACTCCCTTCATAAAAGTTCTCTTCTGATGTTCACATGTTCAACTGGCATCTACACGTGTCTCTCTCTCTCTCTCTCTCTCTCTCTCTCTCTCTCTCTCACACACACACACACACACACACATACACACACACACACACACTGATAATAACTTATTCAAACAAAATCAAACCTAGTACTTAATCATATAATTGTCATTTTATGCTCCTGTAGACACGACTAGTGAAACTTAATGTAGATATTAAATAGTGTGTTTATGGCTTATGTGCAATCATATGAGAATATTCTTAGGATATTCTATCAAGTCAAAATATGCCAGAGTTTACGGAATAGGAGAAATTCTTGGTCAAGCATACATCTGACAAGAGATTAGTATCTAGAATATATAAAGAACTTAAAAACAGCTCCAAAGCAAACAAATAAACACAAAACTAAACACAAAATTTCCAATTAATAGATGGGTAAATGAATTGAACCCAAATAAGAAACCCAAATTGTCAATAAACACAACAACAACAACAACAACAACAACAACAGCAACAACAACAAAAAGTTCAACATCTTTTTTTTTTTTTTTTTGGTTTTTCGAGACAGAGTTTCTCTGTATAGCCCTGGCTGTCCTGGAACTCACTCTGTAGACCAGGCTGGCCCTGAACTCAGAAATCGACCTGCCTCTGCCTCCCAAGTGCTGGGATTAAAGGCGTGCACCACCACCGCCCGGCTAAAGTTCAACATCTTTAACCATTCAGAATGGCTACCATCAAGAAGACAAACTAGAGCTTGGCTGTCAGTATGGTGGACCATTCCTGTAATGTCAGCAACTAGGAGGCTGAGGCAAGGGGATCACAAATCTAAGACTATCCTGAGCTGCATATTAATTTCTAGGCTAGCTGGATAGCCTGGGTTACATAGGAAGCTCTTATTTAAATACAAAAATACATACATACATACATACATACATACATACATACATATATACATACATACTTACATACAAACAAACATACATACATAAATTGATGACAAAAATACTGATAAGGGTGAAAAGGACAAATTAGCAGTCTGTATTTACTGCTTGGGGAAGATTATAAACAGATGTAGCCATTTTATCAGTATGGAGATTCTTCCAAAACCTAAAAATAGAACTGATGTGTGACCCAGCTATACCCCAAACCCTATCTAAGTCAGCATACTACAGAGTTTTCTACACGCTCATGTTTATTGGTTTGTTGTTGTTGTTGTTGTTGTTGTTTTCAAGATAGGGTTTCTCTGTATAGCCCTGACTGTCCTGGAACTCACTCTGTAGACCAGGCTGACCTCAAACTCAAAAATCCACCTGCCTCTGCCTCCCAAGTGCTGGGATTAAAGGCGTGTGCCACCACTGTCCAGCTCATGTTTACTGTTGAACAAGAGCCAAGACCCGAAACTGTTGTATCAAACTGTTCAGCTCAGGAAACAAACCCCCACTACCAGGCCCTGCCCAGAGAGTATTGGATCCATGGATGAAAAACACAGACACACAGTTGTTCAACTTCAACTTGCCTTATCTGCTCAACTTCTGGGCTCCTCCAAGCTACTTGGTTAATGTGCTCTTCCCAGCACTCCCAGCTCCACATCCTAAATCTTCACTTAATTTCAGTTGCTCAACCTTCAATCCCAGCTCAACATCCCCATACCCCTCCTCTGACCACTCTGCTCAAGATCTCACATGGCTGGTTGGCTTTTCTTCCCCCGAAGCATGGTAAACTATCTTTTCCCCTCTCTCCTGCATCTGCCAGCTTGCCTGTGGGCTTATGGAATAGGCCCCACCTGGAAGTTTCTCCTATTCCTTCTGCCCAGCAATTGGCCTATGGCATCTTTACTAATAGATCAAGAACCAATTGGGGAACAGGACCTTAGCATCAGCACCACCCCTACACAGAGGTAGCTTAGATAGCAATCAATAGAGAACTATATAAAGAGATTTGGTACCTATATGTACAATAAAGTTGTATTTAGTTGCAAAGAAGAACGGTGTTCTGTATATTGCAGGAGAATAGATAGAACTGGTAATCATTCAGAAAGGCAAATATTGTGTGCTTTCTCTTTGCTGAAACTATATTAACATAAAGTCAGAGCAGGCACTAATTGGGAGAAGAAAGAGGACAAGCAGGAAGGGATAGGAGGGATATGGAGGGCAATGGGAAATGAATATTATCAATGATAGAATGATATACAAAGACCATAAAATAAGAGGTAGTCATGAAAGTCTAATAGTGCATTATTTTATATATTCACTAAAAGATATGAGTAGAATTAAAAATAATTAACTATTAGGAAAAAAATGTGACATTCACAATAAGAAATGACAATCAGAAATGACTGCAGCTGTGTAAGAACAAATTCACAGAGGTTGGTCACATACAGAAAACACAGCATTAGCCAGTGCTTATTTCTAGGTTGACTGTTTTCCCCCTATCTTTTAAAATGGGTGTGTCTGACTTTTGTAATAGACAAAACAAAAGCCACAGAAAGTTCAGAGTTGGCTGTTATTCTTGCCACCAAAGAAAGAGCAGGAAAGTACCCACATATTGTGTGTGTGTGTGTGTGTGTGTGTGTGTGTGTGTGTGTAGAAAGGGGGGGTGGGAGAGAGTTCTGGAGTGAGAGGTGGGTTAATGGATTCCAAGAGGAACAAGTCAGATGGTGATGAAAGGGGATCCCTTAGCTCAGTGGCTCCTGCCTCTCCTCTAAGGCTATCTGGAAAGGTAGCTAGGGGAAAATGTTGGGGAAACATCAATTTCTAGCAGTTTAGGTGCTCTGGTGCACTAGGCGGTCAACAGTGGCTTTGATCTGGTTAACCTCTCTAGGGTCAGGCTGCTCTGACCTAACTGTGTTCTCACCCCAGAGCTGCAGCCGGGTCAGTGCTCCTATTGTTTTATAGCCTACATTAACTCCCAGGCCAAAGAACAGGCTGGACTGCTCTCCACAGCACTGTGTCCCTCTGGCCTGAGCTCCCCAGCTTTGTTTCCTTCCCCTGGCTCCCTTTGTGCCTACTCAGGGGGAAAACATTTGCCTCTGATTCCTAACAGCAATGGCTCCCTCCTCTTCCAGTTCATAAGCATTTTGTGACTGTGGTGGGAAGGGGAGCATTTGAGACTTTGATCTTTCCTATCTAGAGTCTAGCTTCCAAACTGCCATTGTGGTTAGCCAGACACCTAGAAGTGTGCTGTGGGAATGGTAGAGTCCATAGTCTGGAAGCACTTAACTATGCAAGCTTTGATAGCCTAGTATGATTGGTTTCATGGGAGGTATTTAAGTCCCTCTTTTGATTGAAAGCTTTGAGTGAGCTTTCCTGCCTCTTCCACATTCAAAGTTTAAGAGTCTTTATGGAAGGAAGGAAGGACTTTACTTAAAAACTTCCATCCTCTCCTGGAGTTACTCAGGTACCTGGCTTGTCTCTGTCTTCCCCATTAGCTCTGGACCCTTTCCAGAACTCTACCCTCCCATACACCTTGCCCTCTATAGCAGCAGTACTCAACCTGTGGGTCATGATTCTTTGGGGGGTGGGGGCTGGTGTCAAATGAGCTTACCACAGCTCACCATCAAAATACAGACCATCAAAAATGCAGATATTTACAATTCATAACAGTAGCAAAAGTACAGTTATGAAGTATCACTAAAATAATTCTTTGGTTGGGGTCCCCACAACATGAGGAACTATATTAAAGTGTTGCAGCTCTAGTGAGGCTGAAAACCACTGCTCTACAGGAACATCCAGATCTCTGTTCTCCTCCACATGCTGTCCCCAGTACCTCATTTGTGTAGTAACAGTTCCTTCCGACAGGACAGGATTATTTTCTCTGACAGGGACTCTGCAATTGCCTGCACTATAGCCAGTTCCCCCCATAGCTGAACTGAGGGCACATGTCATGTCTTCACTGTCAGGTAAGTACCATGGTCCCAACAGAGACAAAAACATGGAATGTTTCTTTATTTTGAGCCAATTGTAGGATGACTTCTAGTATTTTCGAAAGGTATTTTAGGAGCTGCCAAGATGGCTTAGCAATTAAGAACAATGGTTGCTGTTCTAGAGGACCTGGGTTAAATTTCCAGCACCTATATGGAGACTCATAACTGTCTGTAACTCCAGTTCCAAGGAACCTGATGCATCTTCTGACCAATAAGCACCAGGTATAGATGTGATACACAGACATATATTCAGGCAAGATGCCCACACATATAAAATAATTCAGAAAAGGAGTGAGGGGTTGGGGGATGAAATGTTACAGCATAGGCAGGAATTCATGAGTCAAGATCTAGGGAAGAATGAAGAGACAGAGATTCTAGAAAGATCTTGGTAAGATGGAGTTGTTTGTTGTTGTTGCTGTTTTGTTTGTTTGTTTATTTTGAGACAGGATTTCTCTGTGTAGTCTTAGTTATCCTGGAACTCAATCCATAGACCAGGCTGGCCTTGAACTCAGAACTCAGAGATTTGCCTGCCTTTATCTCTCAAGTCTGGGATTAAATGTACGTACCACTATCACCCTGCTTGGTGAGTTTTTAAAACTATGAAAGACATAATTTATTTGTCCTTTTATTTCAGTTTAGTTTTTGAGACAGGATGTCTTCTTATGAGATGGGGACCCCCAAATAGGGTACAAAGCAAGTTCCTGGTCAGCCTGGGACACCACAACTTATGTGCCACAATACACAATTTATATGGTGCTAGAGATCCAGTCCAGAACTTCACTCATGCTAGAGAAGTGCTCTACCAACAAACCTACATGCCCAGCCCTGTTTCCTAAATTGTACAAATAGGAATAGAGTAGTTCCTGGGGTTTGCTCCATCATTGCTAATGCTAAGAACATAACACATATGGAAAATCACAGTCTACCAGGAGGTTGAATTCCACCTAGAGGAAGAAAGCTGCACCCTAAAGCCAAGGTCACAAGAAATTTATTAGGCAACACTGAGTAGTTTGGGAGCTTCAATCCACTTCCTCCAATAGAAATCCCAAGTAATGGCTGTGGGGAATTCCACCAAAGCCTTAAACAGCAGCCAAACACAGGCTCTTTGTCTCCTCTAGATTACGGTATTGACATTTGTCTCTGGACCTCATCAGAAAATTTGGGTTTGCCTATAGGCAGCCTGCCAGATCTGTTGCTGCCCTGTGCCAATGCTCTAGGAATCTACCTAGAGTTGCCTTTGCAGTGGGCAGAGCCACAGCCCCTTCCGTTAGTTTGCCACTTTGGCCCCTATTTACTATGATTCAAAAAGGTAAATAGGGTCATTGTTTTTTTTTTTTTTTTTTTCTTCTTTCATCACTGTGCTTATCCACTTATGTATTTTTGTCATTTGCAATCTACAAAGAATGAGCCGTCAGCCAACGAGTTGTTTCCATATATTCATTCCACAAAGGCTTTGCTAAACATTTTTAGGAGATAAAAAGTGAATACAGGGTGGTCTCTGCAGGAGGAAAATTATTTTAGTATGGTCAATGATGAGGTCATCACCCAGGAAGTTTTGTGATGAGGAAGACAAAACACTTCTCTAGGGTGTCCTTGGAAGGGGCCGGGACTGTGTATGAGAAGACTCAGGATCTGATGGATAGCATTACCCTTGAAGGTTTCTGGAAGGTTAAAGAAAAAACCTAACTGGTGAAGTAAAGATGGGAAGAGAATCGTGCTTGAAGTCATAAAGATGATGGACTATGGGAAGACATTGGCATTAGGGAAGGGGTGACGGTATAGATGAAGGAGGCTTCAACCCTTGATTGAGTATTACATTTTACCACAAGGATTGCCCAGTCTATTGGCATGGTCTCTGAGCTGTACTGTATCCTGGGGATGTGCACATGATGCTGGCCCACCCTCTCTTGACATGCTATTCCAGGATGTCATTTACAAATGTCCCAGCAAAACATCAAATGTCACCATCCTCCCAAATGCTTTGCATTATCTGCAAATACGGTTTGAGAACACTTACAGCCTCCAAATTGTCCTCGTGTTCTCTTGGGTGGCATCCCCTCCCAATCCCCCGCCCCGGATGTGTGGATAGATACTTCTGAATGTGCTGTCTGGGATCTGTGTAGAAAGATAATTATTTGTCTTTCTTGTAAGGGAAAGCTAATTATTAGAAAGGATCCCAGCGTAATTACACAGTTAGGCTCAGTGTCTTTGTACATATTGCTTCCTGGCAAAGATGTCCCATTTAGCTTCGAGTCATTGTTGGAGGAGGGGACTGCCATTTCTGATTGTCCTTTGCATTCTCATCCTTTTGCCTTCCCTGACTGATGGATGATCCCTTGGGAGTAGGTAGATGGAGTCAAATTATAATCATTAGGAAAGGGAGAATGTCTTACAGGTAAGAAAGCCACCCTTGGAAGACCACACTCTCCCTGTCCTAATCCTCAGAGTGTGACTCAGTCTACCTCCTATGCCACGGTCTCTCTTTGCCTGTGGAAGTTTGTATAGAACTTGGGTCTCTGGCTGAACAGCTGACCCTTTCCCTCATGATGAGGTAAGAAAGGAAGAATCTAGTTTCTGGAGGGGCTGGGTCAACCCAGGGAGCGTATCTCCACATTTATTCTGTCCTAAGGCTGGAGGAGCGGGTGTGTGTGTGTGTGTGTGTGTGTGTGTGTGTGTGTGTGTGTGTGTG
>JADRCD010223367.1:59488-85843 GCA_019843815.1 Montemys delectorum
TCTTTTCATGACAGGGTTTCTCTGTATAGCCCTGGCTGTCCTGGAACTCAGAAATCCGCCTGCCTCTGCCTCCCAAGGGCTGGGATTAAAGGCGTGTGCCACCACTGCCCAGCTCTCCCTCCTTTCTTTGGGAAACCAGAAAGGGAATCAGTTTAGATTAGTAATTGTGGAAGATGTCTAGAGAAAGTGAAATTTCAACTTGATTGTGGAGGATGAGAAGAATAAATCTGACCTTCTTTATGGAGTATCTAGAAGAAGATACTAGGACAACAAGGAGAGAAGAGTCTAGATTCCAGGAGATGAAGAAGGAGGCTCTTGCTCTTATGAAGGGGATCTAGGTTTGAAGAAGCAGGACAGGGCCTGAAGAGATGTTTCAGTGGTTAAGAGCACATAGCAGTCTTGTAGAACACCCAAGTTTGGTGACATCTATGATTCACAGCTTGCAATGGCCTGCAACTCTAGCTCCAGGGGACCTGACACTCTCTTCTGGCCTCAGAGGGCACCTGCATTCACATGATGAGGAAGGCACCTGCTGGATGAGGAATGGAGAGTGTAGCTCTAGGCTATACCCACCTTCCTGATTTAGCTAGAGAAGATGGAATAGAGGCGAAAGAAGGTGAGTTTAGGTTTGAACTTGTATCGGATAGGCATATGAACTAAGTAAAAGTTATACAGTAGTCCTTTAAAGTTCAGGGTCATAAGCCACAGAAGAAGAGAACTGGGGAGGAGTCAGTGGGGCAGATGGAGGGGAGCTATAAAGGAATAGACTGAAGTAAGCATTTGTGCCATGGAAGGAGAAGGTTGAGGTAGAGACCCTGAGGAACAGCTAAAGGTACAAAGTGGCTCATGAAGGGGTTTACATAGAAGATCCAGAGATGTGGGAGGAATTCCTTTCAGAGAGAAGATATATATATATTAGGAACAGGTGGTAGTCAGTATGACTGTTCCAACAAGGAAGTGTACAGAGGGAAAGATTGATTAAACCTGCTGAGTTTCACACAGTGAAGTCTTACATGACCTTGGCTGTATGAAGAGAATTGTGGGTGATAAACCCCAGGACCCAGTCCAGGGATGGGCTCCTTGGCATCATTCTCCCATCCACACAGGAGCTCTCTCTGGCCTTGGTATAGCTATCAGATACAAATCCTAGCATCCCACCTCAGAAAGGAGCTTCTCTGATGGATTCCAGCTGTAAGATTGATCCCAGACCAGATGGGAGCAAGCCCCAATTTCACTGGAGAGGAACTAAGACTCCTCATGCTTGCTTTCTCGGGATGGTACCATGTTCAGTGTTCTTCTTTGGAACATTCAGAGGCCTCCAGTGGGATACACCAGTCACACTCCAAATGGAGATCATCCAGAATGGAATAGTAAAGTCAAGGATGTTTTCCTTACTTTCTCTGTTGGTGCGACAAGGACATAAGAGAAACTACTTAATTATTTTGGTTGATGTTTCAGAGGATCTAGTCTACAGTCCTTGGCTCTGTTGCTTCTAGACACATGACAGAACATCATGTTGATGTCAACCTGGTCTACAGAGTGAGTTCCAGGACAACCAGGGCTATACAGAGAAACCCTGTCTCAGAAAAAACAAACAAACAAACAAGAACAAAAACAAAAAAGAAAAAAAGAAAAGAAAAGAAAGAAAGAGAAAGAATAGTGTAGGGGAGAGACAGATAAAAACCCATAAGAGGGATGGGACTCTCTTGTGTGGCAGCGAAAGAATGTACATAGTAAGTCACTGAATGGAGTAGTGACCCCAGGTCAGGACGGTCTTTTGGTCTTGAGCTTGCAGATCCGGGGGCAAGGAGGAAAAAAGGCTGGATCCTATTGCACTGGTCACTAAAGAGAATAAATTGGGTATGGTGTGTATTCCTGTTACCCCAGCACTCAAGAGGCAAGGCGGGTAGAGCTTTGTGGGTTTGAGACCTGTCTACAGAGTGAGTTCCAGGTCCGTCAAGGCCACAGAGTGAGACCCTATCTCATAAAAACAAAAACAAAAGACAAAACATTGTAGAACACAGTCTGCAATGACTTTAAAGATTATGCGACTGTGCACCCAGATGGACGACTCTGTCACTTCCCTCGTCAGCTGTTCCATCTCACAAGTGAGAAACCGAAGAGGCAAATGAATTTCCAAAGCTGTAAGTTGACTGGTTAGACAACCAGGATTAAA
Organism: Montemys delectorum; assembly: GCA_019843815.1. Taxonomy (NCBI): domain Eukaryota; kingdom Metazoa; phylum Chordata; class Mammalia; order Rodentia; family Muridae; genus Montemys; species Montemys delectorum. The sequence continues at coordinate 61,665 of JADRCD010223367.1, forward strand.
TTTAAGATCCTCCCTGCCTGCTTCATCTAGCAATCTGTCTACAATAATAGATAATTATTTGAGTGACATTGACCTCTCTTTTCTTTTCTTTTCTTTTCTTTCTTTCTTTCTTTCTTTCCTTTTTTTTTTTTTTTTTTTTTTTTGAGACACAGTTTCACTTTACAGACACGAGGCTGGCCTCAAATTCAGAGAGCCATCTGCTTCTGCCTCCCAAATGCCAGGATCAAAGGTGAGTGCCACGTGTCTGGCTTCCTTCTTTCATTTTTGAATGTATTTATTTAAATGTATATGTTTATTACATAAATCATAAGTATACTTATTTTATAATACATTCAATTTTAAAATACACACATTTATGTATTTATTACTTTTGTGTGGTACTAGGGATTGCATTTAGGTCCTCGTGCACGCTAGACAAGTACTCTACCACTGATCTATATCCGCTGCTCTCCTTTTGCCTTTATTTCGAGACATGAACTCACTAAGCTACCAGACTGGCCTCCGACTCATGCTATAGCCCACACAGGCCTGGAACTTTCAAGCCTTTCCATTCATGGAGCAGTTGGGGGTTCAGGCCTGTGCTAGCAGACCAAGCTTTTGTTTGTTTGTTTGTTTGTTTGTTTGTTTTTACCAAGTTCTCACTATACAGCTCCCTGCCCCCCATCCCCACCCTATACCCCGGACTCCCTAAGCTGCTGGGATTCCTGGCTCATAACTCCACACCTGGCTGGCAATGGTTCTCTGTTAAAAATTTTGACCATACTCATCATTTAGAGACGGACATTAGGGTAGTCAGCTTCCCTTCACTATAACAAAATGCCTGGGAGAGTTCACTTATCAAGGGAAATGGTTACGTTTTTGGCTCACAGCTTTGTGATGGCCCCTTGCTTTAGGTCTGTGCTGAGTCAGCACATTGTGGTCCGCTTGCTTCCATCACAAGCCACAGAGTAAAGAAATGTGGTGGAAAATCAGCATCCTGTAATCTCACTTGGACACATTCCTTGAATGGCCTAAGGCTCTCTTCCAGATCCCTACCCCTGTAGGTTCCATCTTTTCCTAATAGTGTCACTGTGGGGTCACTAGCTTGTTTGTTTATTTATTTGTATGCCTGTGTCCTGGTTAGCATTTTTATCGTTGTGCCGGGCTAAGGCCAAGGCCTCCAAATGCCTTCTGAGTCATCAAAGAAGGATTGCATTAACACCACCAGGGTGGTTAGAATGCCAGGTCTGGTTTATGTTATCTGGAAGCCTCAGAAACGAATCACTGAAGGAGACGTATTTTTATTATTTATTTATGCTTACACTTTGCTGACTTCAAGAGCAAGTCATAGATAGCATACCATATATGTGTGGTTATAAGTGGGATTTCATTGGGATTTTTCTTTTTGTGAAAGTAAAATGTTCACTGTTTGAATATCATTATCAACAAAACCGTTGTCCACTCTGTTCCTCACATTTGCTCTCTGGAGGTAACCAATTGTAGCACTTTAAGTTACTTACGGTACAGTTGATTTCCAGTTTGCTGTTATACTATGGAAAAACTTTTTTTTTTTTTTTTTCAAATGTGAGACAGGGTGTCACTATGTAGCCTATGTATGGTGGTTTGGATGAGAAATGTCCCCAGTAGGCTCAGGTATTTGAATGATGCTGCAACCGTTAGGACGTGAAGCCTTGCTGGAGGAAGATCACCGTTAGGGAAGGGATAGGAGAGTTTATAGCCTTGTCCTTTTCCACTCTCTCTGCTTCCTCTTTGCAGCTAAGATGTGCTTTCCAAGCTTCCTGCTCCTACAACATCCTGCCATGCTTTTCCATCAAAAAGATTCCCATCCCTCTGGAACTGTGAACCAAAATAAGTGCGTCCATCTATGAGTTACTTTTGGTCACGGTATTTTATCACAGCAACAAAAGAGTAGCTAATATGCTCAGGTTGTCCAAGATGTCACATTCCTCCTGCTCCTAAGTGTTGGGACCACATATGTACATCACCAGTGCAGGCCACTTTTAGGCTTATACTGTGTGTGTGTGTGTGTGTGTGTGTGTGGGTGTGTGTGTATGTGTACTAGGGTTGAATATAGGGGTTCGTATATGTTACATGAAGTGTTCTTTGAGTGAATTGTATCTCCAGGTCTTCCTGGACTCTTTTAATGTTTTTTATTTAGACAAAGAGTCTTACTAAGTTACAAGATTTGACTGAGAAGTCACTCTGTAACACAGTCAGAATTGAACTTGTAGGACTGGCAAGATGGCTTAGCAGGTAAGAACACTGACTGCTCTTCTGGAGGTCCTGAGTTCAAATCTCAGCAACCACATGGTGGCTCATAACCATCTGTAATGAGACCTGACATCCTCTTCTGGTGTGTCTGAAGACAGCTACAGTGTACCTATGTATAATAATAAATAAATCTTGGGGTGGGAGCAAGCAGGGGCTGAGTGAGCAGAGTGGTCGGGGTGGACTGGAACGAAAGGGATTGACCAGAGTGAGTAGAGGTCCTAAAAATTCAATTCCCAACAACCACATGAAGGCTCACAACCATCTGTACAGCTACAGTGTACTCATATACATAAAATAAATAAAAAATAAATAAATAAATCTTTAAAAAAATAATTAAACTTGTAATTCTTATGCCTCAGGTCATTGGAATTATAGACCTGTGTCATGAGACTGGCCTTTTATTTATTTATACATATTTGTTATAATTGTACTTATATTATAATTTTAAAATTTGTTAATTTATCTGTATTGGCTGCTGGTATACTTTGAATTGATTGACACGTATTATTGCTTGTTGGTGAAGCTCATCCAACTTCTACAAAAATTACACTCTGGGAGGGAATATCTAAACTTTAAGTTAGTTTGTACAGCTGTGGCTCTTAATCTCTTGGAACTAAGGACCAATGAAGTAGTCCAGCGGGTAAAGTGTTTGCTGCTGAGGACAATAACCCAAATTGGATCCCTAAATCCTGTGGAGTTGAGCCACGTGAGGGAAAACCAGAACTAACAACTCTCCAGAGTTGTCTGTCTTCTGACCTCCATATAACTGCTATGATATACACACCCCTTTCCTGTATCAAAATAAATTAGCAAACACAGAACTTGGGAGATGGAGGAAGGAAGAGCTCTGAGTTCAAGCTCATCCTGGAATAGAGTGAGTTCTAGGACTGTCAGGGCTACACAAAAATCCTTGTCTCAGAAAGCTGAACAAAAAAAAAAGAGAAGAAAAGAAAAGGAAAAAGAGGATGGAGAGAGGAGAGATAGAAAGGGAGAGAGAAGGGATGAGGGAGAAAAAGAATCCGCTCTGAGGGCTGAAGATGAATACACTTGGGAGTAGAGCAGTTACCCATTATATTAGAGATCCTGGGTTTAATCCTAGCACTCCAAAATTACCTGCTGAAACCTTAATTTTTTTTAATATACAGTTTCTTTTTGCCTTCTTCAGGAGTTGACGATTTTATTTCCTTCCTTTTCTTTATATGGGTTTATACCAGGGACTAAATTTTTCTATCTTTAAGATTTGCTAATCATTTTTTCCCAAGTGTTTCTGAAAAGCAGACAATCTGCCAATGTCTTTTTTTCTCCGTGTGAAACTCTCCCCCTCAGTGTTCCATATTCTGCTCCAGCCAAGACTGCTTTCTAGACTGATGCACAGCTGTCATAGTATTAGTAGGGTGTAGTAAACTGTGTTCAAATGTATTTCCTCTTTTTCCTTGGATGAAGATATAGCCCACTAACATCTGGTTTAGTTCCTTCTATTGGGCTTTGATGGAATTTGAGAGGAATTTGTGTGTGTGCGTGTGTGTGTGTGTGTGTGTGTGTGTGTGTGTGTGCGTGTGTGTGTGTGTATGTGTGTGTGTGTGGTCTGTGGTGGGGATCACAGTAAGGTCAGCCTTGATTTCTTTTATTCCCAGCCGTAATGGTTGTTTATATTTCAGATGTGTTACAATCAGGCAGAGTTGGGGTAAAGACAAGATGGAGCACAGCCATAACCAAACCAGAGAAGACATATAAGTAAGAAGAATACCTCTCCACAGCTTATCCCTGTGACCTTATCTTCAACGCAAAAGTGCTAAGATGTGGGTCTTTAGGAGATTCACGAGGTCCCTAGGGATATGGTCTGTGTCCATGTAAAAGAAGCCTTAGGCACTGTTGAGCCCTTTCTACTATGTGAGTACTCCACAAGGAACAGTGTCTTGACAGATGTGCTTCACCAAGATCAAGATACTTTGATATTGTACTGCATGGCCCCTATAAAGGTGGGCAATAGGTTTCTGTAGTTTATACATGACCCTTTCTAAGGTATTTGATTATGGCAGTCCCAACATATCAGAGTGGCTTCCATATTTGTTTACTTTATACTTACCTATCTTTGTGGTGATAGTTTCCTAAGAAATGGTGCACAGGGGGATCTCTCTTTGAGGCCAGCCTGGTCTACATACAGAGTTCCAGCCTATTCAGGATGATATTGTGAGGCCTTGTCTCAAAACCAACCAACAAACAGCAAAATAAAATACCTTCAGAATCTTGAAGGCTCTATTCCTTTGCTGTCTGCTACTGTGGTGCCATTCTGAGCCTGAGTCCTTTGGGAATTTTCTTTTCTTTTCTTTTCTTTTCTTTTCTTTTCTTTTCTTTTCTTTTCTCTTCTCTTCTCTTCTTTTCTTTGCTTTCTTTCCTCCTCCTCCTCCTCCTCCTCCTCCTCCTCCTCCTCCTCCTCCTCCTTCTTTTGGTTATCAGATAGTCTTTTATTGAAATATTTTCTTGTTGCTTCTTATCTAGCCGGGCACTCCACTGCTCCACTGTTGATGTCATCTATAATGCCATGAGGGTAGCGGCCATCCACAATGCAGCCCACAGACTGTGCGGTACCCTGGGTCTCCTTGATAGTTCCAGAAAGTCCTCTGGCCAAAGACTAGTGACTCATCTGCTGGACAATGTTGACAGTCTCATGGAACGTGATGCTGTTTCCACAGTGTTTAATGTTTTTCTGCCTCTTCCTGTCTCTTGGAGGCTCCTTGAGGGCTTTGATGATCAGGGCAGAGGCAGAGGGCACTACCTCAATCTGGGCCTGTCTGTAATCCTGAGACCTTTCCAGTCACTGGTAGCCTGGGCAATGTCATCACTAACTTTTTTTTGGAGATAGACCCAGAGGATCGATCTTAGGTGCCAGGCGGATATGGCACCGACCTCTCTTCTGGTGCACCTCAAGTACATGACTTTGATCTCATTGGGGTCGAACTTGGGCGGCATGGTGGAAGCGGCTGGTGTTGGATGACCCCGATTCAGGATGATAGAAGAAGGTTGCATGTAGCCTCCTCTGGGGCCAAAAAGCCGAAAAGCAGGGATTTTCTTTTTCTTCTCAGAAGACTGATACAATGTCATCTCTCTCCAGAGCACTGAAATCTTGAGGTGAGCTAATGTGACTTGCATCATGTCCTTGTCTTCTATATACTAATACATTTTTCTGTATTTATTCTTAGAGCATGGCTATGATATGTGAGAGTAGGTGTAGATGTGCTATGGCGTAGCCGTGTGGAAGGACCACTTGGTGGAGATGATTGTCTCCTTCTACCTAAAAGCACATTCTGGCGACTGGATGAAGTCAGTCATCCGGTTGGCTTAGCAAGCGCTTTACCCACTGCGACATTTTATTGCCTCCTCCGTTCTTTGGTGACAAGAGTCTCATGAAGCTCAGGCCAGCATCACACTTGTTCTGTAGCTATGGATCTGACCCTGAACTTCTGAGCTTCCTGCCCCTACTCCCAGGTGCGTGGGCGTGGATTTCAGGCGTGTGCCACCACTCCCAGTTCCCTTTCTAAACCTTTTATGCAAAGTAGCTACTGATTTGTTAATTTCCTCTCCCCTGATTTCTCTTTCTATAATTACCAGTAATCAGATAACTGAGTAGACTAGATTGATCTCAACGGTTTTGTCTTTTCTCTACTAAGTCCCATCACTTTGAAATTTAAAATACCTGCAATCTGGAAGTTCACCAGCACTTTCTGGTCTTTCTGTTGCATTTTTGTATTTTAGTTCCTTTGTTTATTCAGAGTCCTAATCTGCAGGAGAGCTTGGAGGAAATGTCTTTGGTGACCTGAAGCTGTGATGTTTAGCTTTGAAATGTCTCTGAACCTTAATTACTGATGTCAGCTTCTCCACCCTCTAATTCCACCCCCAACTTGACAGCTGAGGAGGCTGTTTTCCAGGCGGGACTTTCTGGAAAGTGACTTAGCTAGAGTATGTTGGCATTTCTTCCTAATTCCAAGGCATCTTTTCCCCCATTGTAGCACTGTGCCTTTCCTATGCTTATCATCCTAAAAATTGATTGCAATTCCAGTAAGGGACACTTAGTAGGCACTTGAGAGTGACATTGATAATTTCCAACTGCTTACTGCTTTGTCCTTACAAAGTAGGCACCCAAAATAAAGGCAAGCGACTGCCACTCAAAAGCAAAACTTCCCAAAAACCATCCACACAAAACATAACTTAACTTTCTCTCCAACAGGAGTAATTTATTATTGATATACTTTATTCATAGCCTAAAACGAGTGACCATGGCACAGCCACATGGATTCAGATTGATCCAAATCACTCATTCCCATATGGAAACAGTTACACAAGCTTTTTATAGTCCCATTACAAAGGAAAGTAATAAATTAATATGCTTGTCAAATACATTGGTGGAAACATTAGTTAGGTAGGTAAGTTATAGCCAAAGAAGACAGGCTCTGTGTAAAAGTAACTTTTCAGTTGTAATTGTGGTCTGGGAGACTTACTGCTGAATAAACTCACCTTTCTAACTCTTTCTGTACTCTGACTGGCTGAACTCAGCTATTTGGGCTCAAACTCCTCTCCAAGCTGACTGATTTAAAATGGCTTCTCTTGGCTTCTGACTGAATGCTTCTGCTTGGGAAAACTGCCTCTGAACTCCACGAACTGAACTGCACCAAACTGTACTGTACTCAACTATTGGTTGAACTCCATTGCATTACTTGAACTCAGCTGAACTGCCCTCTCTCAATTAGACATTGCTTTCAAACGTGGGTGCTTCCTTTGACAAATTAACCTTACCTACATTGTTTGGAATTAAAAGTGTGTACTAAGGGTATATTACAGCTAGGTCACACTGTAAACCAGGGCATGTCTGCATTACAGCTGTAGCACATAGATTTAGAAGGTTTTTGGATATGATTTCTTGCCAGAGCAGCCAAGTTACTAGATTAAATTTTCTCTACAACTCTGCTATGATTTTTTTTTTTTTTGTCTTGAGAACCAGTGGTCTGCTATTTTACCTATCAATCAAAAGGTAATGTTGGATCAGACATATAGGGAGGCTGTGAATGACTATTAAAGATGCTAACGAGAACCCAAGATAAATTTGGCTTTTTAAAAAATTATTTATTTATTTATTTAATTTATGAGTACGCACTCTGTAGCTGTCTGTCTTCAGACATACCAGAAGAGGGTATTTGATACCATTATAGATGGTCAGGAGCCACCATATGGTTGCTGGGACTTGAACTCAGGATCTCTGGAAGAACAGTCAGTGCTCTTAACTGTTGAGCCGTCTCTCCAGGCCCTAAATTTGGCTTTTAATTTGCAACATTCCAGCACTTTACAGTCAGTCCATAGGATAGTCAGCAGAGGTGTACCTTTTTCAAGGAACTTCAGTGGACCAAACAAAGGTCATTTCTGTCTCTCACAGGTGATAGGGTATTTCACCTTTCTAGGCCTGGAGAGAGTAGGTCATTGCTTTTCAAATTATAGACCCTAAATTTCCCCTGGGCTATGCTGAACCTTGATATCTTGTGGAAGAAGGTTAAAGAAGGGGAAAAAAAGATAGCTCAGGGACTTCTCTCATCTCCCTGATGGATCTCACCTAGATCTGTTCTATTTAGTTATCTGCCTGCCTGTCTATCTGTCATCTATCTACCTATCTATCTATCTATCTATCTATCCAACTTTCTTTCTTCCCCCCTCCTCCAACCCCTAAGACAAGATTTCTCTATGTAGCCCTGGCTGTCCTGGAACTCTGTATTCCAGGCTGGCCTCGAACTCAGTGATTTACCTGCTTCTGCTGCCTGAGTGCTGGGACTAAAGACATGTGCTACCACCTTGTAGGATTTCTTTTTGAGTTAAAAGAAAAAGTTTTAACATGTTTGTTTTTAAACAAGAAGTTCTTCATCACAATTTAATACAACATTTATTAACAAGTTATATGTATGCTGGGAAAATCATTTTCCTCCACATATAAAACTACACAAGCTTTTATGAATGAAAAAATGATCTGTGACTGGGGAGATGGCTCAGTGGGTGATGTGTGCTTGGTATGCAAGCCTGAAAGCCTCAGTGTAGATTCTAAGCATCTATGTAAAAGCTGGACACAGTAGCACACAGTTGTAACCCCAGTGGTGAGGGCCAGTGAAGACAGCAGACTCCAGGGGCTCACTGGCCAGCCAATGTCACCGAAAAGGAGAGCTCCATATGACTCTTGTTATAACTACACAAATTAATAATAATAATAATAATAATAATAATAATAATAATAGTAATAATAGAAACAGAAATAAGATGGGAAAGATTAAAGAAAGACATTCTTTGTCAACTTCTAACCTCACACCTGTATCAAGGCTATGTGTGTATATCTATACACATACATGCATGCATACATATATACATACATACATACATACTTACAGCACACACATACAAATATACACACACAAGGATCTCTGGTTAATTGTGATCTTTGTATTAAATTCCGTTATACTCTTTCCTCATAGAGTATCCTACACTTTCTATGGATGTCAGTTTGTGGCTCTCCTGATAGGAACTGGACACTCAGACTATTGTCTACTTCTGTAACTATCAATTCACTGGAGAGAAGGAAGATTGCTTCCAGTGCCCCACCCCCACCCCGCCCCAGGCCATAGGCTTTGGCTTCCAGACAATGCACAATGGGCACTGAGTTTAAATAAAGCCGTCACCAGCCCAAGGACAGTCTCAAGAGAGGTAACTGTCCCTGTCCTTTGCAATTGTTGCTAGAGAGCAATTTGCCCTTGAATCCTCTGCCATTCCTAAACTGACAATTTCATTTCCCTCCAACCCCGCCTCCTGCCTCTAAGATCTGCTGAAACAGCGAGTTTGGTCTGAGAAGGCGGCAGATAATAGGTAGACTCCATCCATCCATCAGCCACTATGGTCACAGACACCAGAGTCTCCTTTTGTCTCCCGATATCCCTGAGGATGCAGGCTGGGGACTTGTGGTGTTTGCCCAGCTTTTGTGTGCATATGCTTTGAAAACCATCCCTCTCTTTACCTCCCTGCCTTTAACCCTAACTGTTTCCTACCTTTGCAAGGGGTCAGGACTCGAAGTCAGCCCACATTAAGACCCAACATCCAAATGTCACAATTCGAATGAGCAGGATTCAAAAAGTCCAGGGACATTGGCTGCTCTGTTGGGTCCTGTTTAGTCTGAGGGTAATGAAGAGCTCACAGATGACCTGATTTCATTAAAGTAGGTCAGACTCAGCTGAAAAGAGGCTGACTCTCACCCAGTTACACAGCCAGCCCCTCCCGCCTCCCTCCACCACCCGCCCCCACCCCAAGGCCTGAATGCTTTCTGGGAATTAATGCTGAGTTTTGTCAATACAGTAGCCAAATCTCCGCGGAATAATTGGACCTTCCCCTTCGGCTTCTGTTTGTGTCTTGTGAAGCCAGGCCTGGGAGAGAAGGGCTGGGCTTTCTCGAGGGATGTCTGATGTAGTTGTAGCCCTTTGCTCCTGGAGCTAAACATTGTCTATGATTTTTCCTTAGCTAAGGGCCAGATTGGTGGAAGCCAGAGAATAGGCTTAGAGGGGAGTTACCATGTGGAAACACGTTCTACATGCCTAGCCTGGCCAGTAGTGCATAGCCCTCTGCCTCCTCTGAAAGCTTCTTGTGGAGTACCAGAGGGAGGGCAGAGTTGGGGGTGGGTATTCCAGGCAGCTGGAGTAGGCGGGGCTATCTATCTTCCTCTTGTCCCTTTCTAGGGAGCGATATTCTTGCTAGGCATTTCCAGGCAGGCAGCGAGTAGATCATCTATACACTCTGAAGAAACAGTTGCAAACCCACAGCCCTGTCTAAAGGTTGGGATGGATTGCCTGAGACCCAGACTAAGTACCTGTAGTCTTCATGCCTTGTGCTAAGCACCGCTTTCTTAGCTCCAGAGCATGTCAAAGAAGGCAAACGGAGACGCTGAGGTTGAGGTTAAGCTAACAAAGCAAATACATAGCAGATACAAGACTTGAACCCCTTGTGTTAATTTGAATAGAAATGGGCCCCATAGATCCCCATGTTTGAATTGATGACGTGACAGGGATTAGAAGGTGTGGCCGTGTTGGGGGAGGTGTTGACATTCCTTCTAGGCTCCTCCTAACAGTTACCTGGCAATAGCCACATAGGCTTGGCTTGCTATAAAAGGGGCTGTGTGTCCCCTCCTTGCTCTCTCTGTTCCTTCTCTCTGGCTCTCTTCTCTCCTTGACCCCTTTCTCCTTCTCTCCCCTTCCCCCTTTCCCTCCATGTGTTCCTGGTCTCTCTCTCTCTCTCTCTCTCTCTCTCTCTCTCTCTCTCTCTCTCTCCTCCCTTTTCAACTCCCCATTCCCCTGCCCTAAATAAACTGTATTTTACACTAAGCTTGTCAGATGGCTGGTACCTCAGCATGGGCCCACTAAGACATCCCTCCCACCTCACCATACCTCGCTCTACCAAACACATCCTGGTCTTTTTATAAAGCACAACAGTAGGTGTGGCCTTCTTGGAAAAGGAAATGTGTCACTAGAGATTCACTTTGAAATTTCTAAAGCCCAAGTCAGGTCCAGTGTTGTCCTTCCTGCTGCCTGCAGAGTCAGATGTAGAACTCCCAGCTCCTCCTTAGGCACCATGTCTGCCTTTGTGCTGCCATGCTCCCTGCCATGACAATAATGGACTAAACCTCTGAAACTATAGGCAAGCCCCAATGAAATGTTTTTCTCTATAAGAGTTGCCTTGTTCGTGGTGTCTCTTCACAGCAATAGAACACTGACCAAGACACTCGCAGCATTGTTTCTGCCCGTGCCCTTTCCAGTGTGGCCTATCTCTGGCTCACAACATTTAGGGAATAGATTGTGTCTACCCCGTGATGCCTGGGATTTTGCTGGAAAGATCAAAGGTTGGGTAGCTGGAGACCAGGTTCTGTTCCCAGCACCCACAATGTGGCTCACAACAGTCTATAACTCTAGTCCCAGAGGACTAATGTCCACTTCTGATCTCTTTGGGTACCAGGCACAAACATGTTGCACAGACATATATGCAGGCCAAGTACTTGTATACATAAAACAATAAAATAAATTTCTTTTTTAAAAAAAAACAAAGGTTAGGTATAGAATTATCCCAAGACTGGCTTGGTCATGAGTCTGGTGGTTGATGTTGGCAGTTGGATGGCTGCGGTTGGGGGAGTGCCTCAGTTCCTCTCACATGGACCAGATGGGTTCCATGTGAACAGCTGGAGCCCCATCCCAGCCTGATGGCTGTGTCCTCAGTATTAGTGTCCCAGAGAGAAGCAGGCTACTGCCGAGCAGCCCATTCCGCCTAGCCTGGGAAGTCGCCCAACATCATCTTCACGCATTCTATTAGATAGTTTTCATTTGGAGCAAATCACTACACTTGGCTCATGTTCAAAGGAGGTAAAAAGTGAACTCAAGCTTCTTTCCCCTTGTCCTTTTGTGGCTCTGAGGATCATCGGAGTCAAGACTTTTCACCCGAAAGGCCTTCCTTCCACTGAGCCACAATCCTATCCCAACTCAGCCTGAGAGAATTGACTTCCTGAAAAGCATTTGGGGCCAGAACTTCAGCAGTGCCTCCTTTTCTCTCTTTATTATTATCTTTCTTTCTCTCTTTTAAAAAACAAACAAACAAACAACAAAAAAAGCAAAAGAAACAAAACCACAATTCTGACAGCCGTTATCATTGTAACCTGCAAAATAACAGGAAGCTTAAAGGCCGATATCAGGTCTAGTTTATAGTAGGCCTACACCAAAAGTAATACTTTGTGTTTGTTTGGGGTTTTTTTGTTTTTTTTTTTTTTGTTTTTTTGTTTTGTTTTGTTTTGTTTTTTTATAATGGAGCTCACCCAGAAGGCAGAGAAGTAGTCACAGCCAGAAGCGTTTGAATATTTATTTCCTAAAAAAGAATTAATAACTATTGGAAATAATACGATCCATAAGTGGAAAGAATGACTGCTTTTGTTGTTGTTTTTTCTCTTAGCACCCCACCCAGGTTTCATATTAGCTCAGTGTCCTTTTGCTTCAGGCTTCTGAATGTTGAGACTCCAGAAGTGAACCAACCACCTTCCGATTTTTTCATTTCTCTACCCCTAAGCCCTGACAACTATCAAGAGCCTGTTGGCTGTTGTGTACCTTCTTCTGTGGTGGGCTCTGACTGGGCAGCACCACCCATGGGCTTGTTCCATGGTGATTTCTGCTCTGGGTGGATGCCTCTGAAGAGAAGGTGGCTCATAGGAATGCTGAGTGGAGGAAGGCCTCCCGGGGTTTTAGTTATGAAGAGTCCCTCAGATGCCCAGCAATTCCCTAAAATGTGAGCCATCCTCTGTGCTTCCACAGGGCGGCTGTGAAACTCCGAGTCCATTGACATCTAGTTTGGGAAGCACAGGGCTGAGCACACAAGTCCAAAATAAGGAGCAGACATGTATGATGGCATGTATATGACAGGCGTTCTGCTTCCCATAGAGACCACCTTTTTTAGCCAGCTTTTCACTTTTTAGGACAGACTACATTTGGATAATTATGATTACTGGGTGGTGGAGTCGGTTTGCCCAATTAAACATTTTAATTTTTAAACATGAATGTGTAAAGCAATGGGAGCCCTGATGAAACTCACCCCTCATTCTGTTGACCCTTCCTTTTGGCCCTTCTCCCCTCTCCTCCAGCCCCTCCCTGTGCCCTTCCATGCCCAAGGGTTTCTTGTCCATTTCCACGTCTCATGGATTCCATTACTCCTCCCTAAAGACTTCTTTTTTTTCCCCTTCATGGTTCTGTTCCTAGTCTCATGACCTATACCCAAGCTCAAACCCATATCAAACTTAGAAGTTAGAATCCAAATATAAGGAAAAACATGAACTATTTATCTTTCTGAATTTGGGTTATCTTAGTAAAACAATTTCCAGATTCATCAGTTTTCTGAAAGTTTCATTTTTCTTTCGAGGTGAATAAAATCCTATTCTGTATATGTGAATTTCTGGTGAACGTTTCGTTACCCAGTCATCTGCTGTTGGCCACTGCAGCTGTTTCTAGTTTCTTGCTATTGTGAATAAGGAGCAGTAAACGTGGACGTATAAGTATCTCTATGGGAAGATACAGACTCTCTCCGACCACTGAATTTTAAGGCACTACTTTGATCTCTTTCCTTATCCCTTTCCTTTCCTTTTCCTTCCTTCCTTCCTTCCTTCCTTCCTTCCTTCCTTCCTTCTCATTCTTTTGAGACATGAATACAAGGTTTCTCTGTGTAGCCCTGACTATCCTAGAACTCGCTCTGTAGGCCAGCCTGGTCTGAACCTCAAAGATTCCCACCAGCCTCTCCCTCCTAAGTGCTGGGATTAAAGGTGTGGGCCATCACCTGCAGCTGCTTTGACATTCTTTCTCTTGGGGTTAGTGAACTATAAGTTATACACTGTCACCAAGACACTGACAATTACCCCAGAAGACTTCATTCATAGAAACTGAGGAAACATGTCACATGAGGCAAAATCCATATCATATACTTACCGAGACACCTGCCTAGGCTACTCCACAAGGGCACATAAGAACAAGGTACAGGTTCATCCCAAGTTAATAATCACTGATCCTTCCACACTGCTATCCAATACAAGATAAACTCATGTATGAACTATAAAAAAAGTCAGAAGCCATCACATCTCCAAACCAAACAGTTTTTGAACCTCTCCAAGCTCCGTGAGCATAAAACATTAAACACTGACATAGTTTCCAAAGCAACTTTATTTATATCAGAACGTTGCATGTGGCCTCAGTCAGGTCACTTAGAAGCCTTTGGTTTCTTTAAATAGAATCAGAAGGCAGCAGAAAAGGAACTATTTCCTCTAAGGTTATTTAGCAAAATTCAAATGAAAGAGGAAATGCACATTTGGTGGGGAGTTCATCACCTTACTGAACCAGAAAGTGTGGCCCAATTTCATCCTCCCCCTTCCCTCCCCACCCCCAAACCATTCCTCTCCTCTGTCTCATAATTCTCAGCCAAGACAATAGCAGTCATGTGGTATGAGGGAGAAATTGGGCCAGTTAAAAATAGAAGGCACACTCCTCTGACCAAGTTCATTAGAATGCTGAAGTTTCACTGTTGATTGCTATTAATCTATGTCTGCATGATACTTTGCAAGGGAACGGGCAACAGATGATGACAGATTCTGAGGACAGGAGTCACTCTTCTACCTCCATCCTTTGGTCTCATTTACGGCCCTGCCTGAACATCACTGTGTAACCCAAATCACTGAGGTGAGCTGCTTGGACGCTGGTCCACCTTCCCCAACATCCACAGTTTTGAGTTAAGAAAGCTCTGCCTGGCTGCTCTCCCTTCCCAGTAGGGAGCTTCACACTCTGTGTGTGTGTTTCTTTGTGTGTGTGTGTGTGTGTGTGTGTGTGTGTGTGTGTGTGTGTGTGTAGGGGGGAGCCGCCAGTCTCCGTATTCCAGTAACATTTCACCTTGACCTTTGTATACTCTGGATTCAAGTGTCTCAGCAGCTTGTCTGCAGAATGGGACCCTGTGGAAGCCACCCCACCCCACCCCACCCCCGCCCCCGGGATGCGCCAGGTTGTCAAAAGGGCTGAGTCCTCCCATCCTTCTTTGTAAGCACGTAGTGAGCACCTGCTGGGTAGTAGGCAATACCTCCACCCAGATAAGCAGTAAGCAGGCACCGCGGAACAACTACATCGCGGAGGGCTAAGGGAGTGGGAGAGTGACCGTCACCTGATGGTTCCCCCTGAGAGCGGGTGACTGCAGCCTTCTGTTAGCTGGCTGACTTGTTTGACTGAGTAGTCCTTCCCCTGTTTCATAAAACAAGAGCTGTAGCTGTGAGGGAAGACTGGTCGGATGTGAGAGCCTTTCCTTTCCGCCCGTCTTTATCCTAGGTGCCCTTTCCTGAGGTTGTGGGTAGAGGTGTGCATCCCTGAGTTTGGGTCCACCTGATGGAAGGTGTGAGTTGGACAGGCGAATTTAAGCTCTGCTGTTTCTTCTGACATTAACGTAGAGCTGTAACCATTCATCATTAGAGTTGGGCCAGCAGTAGCCAACGAGAGTCCAGGAAATGGAAGATCCAGTCTGAGCTGGCAGCGAGTTGGGCCAGGATCTGTGGCTATAGATTGGTATCTTAACCCCACTCCCAAGTTTGTAGCCCAAGACAGCTTACCCAACAGCGTACCCGAGGGAGAGAATAGGCGCTGAGCCAGGATGGCTGGTTTCCCACGTTTGCTGCCATACTGTGTCAAGTTCATGTGTATGGTAAGGAGTAGGTGGCTTCAGCTCTGACTTTTCGATGCTAATCCCACCAAGAGCTCTCACCAGCTGGTCAGGAGGGCCCAGGAAGTACTGAGCAACCACAGCCGCCTCACAGGCATAGACCGGCCTCCTCCTTAGAGGAGCAGAAGGGGAGAAAATGAGGAAGCACCTGCTTTTACCCTGACTGTAAACCGAGGACTCTGATCTCAGTCACTTCAGTGTGCTGAGATGGCATTTGGCAAGGTGTGCTATGGCGGAAGCCCAAACCACAGCCTCCTCACAAAGCAGGAATTTCTCAGCATTGTCCCAGCAGCAAGCCACCGGCCAAGGTGACAGGTGAGGAGGCTTATGCCTAGAGCAGTTGACTCCATCTGCTCTCCAGGTGCAGTGTCAAGCTTCAGTGGTGGCTCAGGGAAGCTAGTCAGGAGACAACCCCAACCCCTACCCCCACTCCCGTAGTCACTTGGTGAGACTCCTTTGAGTGTGACTGTCACAAAAGAACTAGGGAGCAAGAATGCTTGCTGGGTGGTATAAGGGCTTCGGGGTTATTAAAGGTGAGGGTAAAGGTGCATATGTATTTGTTACTTCCTTCTGTTGCCTGGCTCTTAAACTAGTCAGGAAGTTGGAGAGGGCTGTATAGGATGTTTTACTCATTGAGGCAGAGAACAGAATCTGACACTATCTATAGACTTTCTTTTAATTTTCTCCTGTTTCCCACTCGCCTCCCCCTACACCCTCATCGGCCATTTTTCTCTCTTCTCTCTCTCCCTTTTCCCATACGTATGCACAGGGGCTAATATCAGCTGTCATACTCAATGACTCCCCACAGTAGATTTTGAGATAGCGGTCTCCCACTGAACCTGGATCACAGTGAGGTTGGTGTTTTAGTCACTCTTTCATTGCTGTGAGGAGACACCATGACCCTCGCGACTTCGTGAAAGAATGCATTTACTTGGGGCTTGCCTACAGTTTCAGAGGTTCAGTCCGTTATTGTTATGATGGGGAACATGGAGAGCAGGCAGGTACTGAGAGGTAGCTGAGAGCTATATCCTGATAATGAAAGAGAGACACACACAGGGGCTTGACTTGGCATCTTCCCAACCTGCCTCATTTTCCTTTTACTGTCCAATCTAGGTTCTCTTGCCTCTGCTCAGTTCCAAAGCACAGGGTTGCTCGCTATAGGGTCTCTCCTACAACTGACCTTCACACTCATCTCCCTCCCTCTCTCCTTTCACCACCCTTCCTCCTCTCCCACAGTCTTCAGATAAAAATAGGACCCTGCCACTAGTAGAGGAGCATGCTAGTTTGAATGACAATGACCCCCATAATATCATAGGGAGTGGAATTATTAGGAGGTGTGGTCTCACTGGAGTGGGCATGGCTTTGTTGGAGGAAGTGGGTTCTTGGAGGTAGGCTTGGAGGTCTGAGAAGCTCAAGCCAACCTAGTAGTGAGTGGCTCACAGTTCACTCCCTACTGCCTGTGGATTAAGATGTAGAACTCTCAGCCCCTTCTCCAGCACCCACACGCTGCAAAGTTTACCACTATGACAATAGTGGACTAAACCTCTGAAACATAGCCAGCCCAATGAAATACTTTCCTTCACAAGAAAGAGCTGCTGTAGTCATGGTTTCTCTTCATAGTAACAGAAACTCTGACTAAGACAAGGGGGGTTTCAGGATTCTATTTTTGTCTCTGGGTTCAAATCGAGGAAATCAAGACCATGAAAGAGGGGAAAGGATTTTTGACATGTGTAGGGATTTATTGATTCATCCCTAGAAAAATGTGTAGAGATCATCTTTTAATATAGACAGAAATAAGTGTCTGAGTCCTGGTCCTCTAGTGTGTGATGTGTTCTTGATGTCCCAGTGGCCAAGTTATGGTACACACAGCATGTACCATATGGAGAGTGTGGCATAAGTTTGATTTCTTGTAAAATAGGGAGATTTACATGCCTATGTTACAGGGCTGTCCATAGTCATGAGATAATGTATGCAAAGGAGTGCATATAGCACCTACCATGAGTTGTATCAGTCTATACCCCCCATCTACTTCCAAAGGGGAGAAGAATACAGAAATTAGGATACGTAGCCTAAAGCCAGACAGCCAGAGTTCTAATCCTAGCTCCACCATGCCCTAACTCTGTGATCCTGCGGGAGGTATTTTACATCCCTATTTCTTAAGTATTTTGTCTGTGTAATAAAGATAACAGTCACATTGTCTCATAGGGCTAATGTAGAGATCACATAAAAATCAGACAAGTTGACCATAAAGAACTATGCCTAACTGGTGATTTGAATGAGAAATATCCCTTTTAGGCCCATGCATTTGAATATTTGGTTCCCAGTTGGTTACACTATTTGGGGAAGTTTGGATACTACAGCTTTGCTGGAGGACATATGTCACTGCTGGGATTAGAGTTTTAGAGTTTAAAGTCTCCTGGTACTTCCAACTTGCCCTCTTGTCGTCTTGCTTGTGTTTGAAGATGTGAGCTTCCTGCTACTTGCTGCCATGATTCCACACCTTGGTGGACCCCTCCCTCTCTGAAACCACAAGCCAAAATAAACCCCCTCTCTTCCATGAGTTGCTTTTGGTCGTGGTCTTTTATCACAGCAACAATAAAAGTAATGGACACACTAGCATATCCATCAATACTTACTGAATGCTTGCTGCTGTTGCTATTGAATAACCATTCATTGTTATGATCATGTAGTAATAACATAATTATGTAACTTCGTCTTTGAGAATCTCAAAAGCCCAGACTACCAGGGGAAGGTTAGAAGTTAGGGATTTAGAAGATGCTCAGTGGGAACGCTTACTGTTCAGCCATGCGGATCTAAGCTTAAACACCAACATTTATGTATAAAGAAAACCAGACATGGTAGTAACCCCAGTGCTGGGGGAAAGAGACCAATGGATCTCCAGTCAGCATACCTAAAAAAGTCATGCTTCAAGTTCCCTACTAGACCCTGAATCAAGGGAATAAGGTGGAGAGTGACAGAGGCAAACACTCCGGGCCTCAGGTGGGTTGACACAAGTATGTACCCCCCTCCCCCCCCCCCCCCCCCCCGCACACATGCATGCACATACAATACTACATATAATTTACTTTCTTTTAAAGAAAAAAAAGAGATTTAAATTTTTGATTTAGTGGACAGTTCTTTGAGTTTGTCATAACTGGCGATGCCTAGGAAAGTGGTGAACCAACTACTTTTTGTGGGACACTGAAAAGAGGAGCCCAAGCTGGGCAGTGGTGGCTCACGCCTTTAATCCCAGCACTTAGGAGGCAGAGGCAGGTGGATTTCTGAGTTCCAGGCCACTCTGGTCTACAGAGTGAGTTCCAGGACAGCCAGGGCTATACAGAGAAACCCTGTCTTGAAAAACAACAACAACAACAACAACAAAAAAGAAAGAACGAAAGAAAGAAAGAAAAGAGGAGCCCTGTGGAAGGATAAGGTAGAGCTAGTGTCCCCTCCATGTTCCCAAATAGCATTGGAAGTTTTTCAGTGTCTAAATAAATGTATAAGAAGGCACTGCACCTCTTCTTGAATGAGTCAACCCTTCTCTTATCACATTTCCTCATTCAGAGGTTGGTGTTTGGGGTCTTCCTCCATCACCCTCTACCCTATCTTTTTTTTTTTTTTTTTTGAGACAGGGAACCCAAAGCTTGCCAATTTAGCTAGTCTGGCTGGCCAGCAAGACCCAGGGATCCTCCTGTGTCTGCCTTCCCAGAGCTGGAATGTTATGTGCTCTGGTCATGTTGGCTTTTATATAGGTTCTGGGAATCGAACTCGGGTCCTGATGCTTGTCTAGTAAGCACTGAGTCACATCCCTAGACCTCTTATTACTTCTTCTATAAATAGGAAGAAAACAACACCTCAAAGTGCTTCACCTTTATGGTGACTTGGGTCAACTCAAATCAAGAGACCAGATCAAAATTTCACCTTGAACACTGTGCAGAGCCAGGCCCTTCTCTGTCCTCTACAAACCCTTGTTTCTATCCCCACCCCATACCTTGGGCAAGTCAGGTGTGAGCTTCAGTTAAACAGGGACCAGGCACTTAGGGATGACAAAGGCCTAGAGCCCAGGACTGGAGAACAGAAAGCCATGGTGCCAGACATGTGTAAGAGCAAGCGAAAGGAGACACTCTGGGGGCAGGATTGTGGGCAGACAGGAGAAAGCAGAGCCTCAGGGATTATATGTCCCTGTGGGCTTTATGGGAGGTTCTTGGAGCTGGCTCACACTGATCAGGTGACTACAGAAGCCAAGCAGCTGGTCCCAGGACCACAGCTGGCCTCTGCCTGGAGCAATAAAAAGAGCAGGTACCTATAATCTCCAACACTGAGGGTAGAATCCCAGAAAGGCCTCGCATGATGACACTTTAGGAGGTTCCATTTTCCTCCCTGGCAAAATGAGGTTATAAAACTTGCGAGGTGCTAGTTGCACAGGTGACTAGTTGATGCGAACATATTGCACAACACACAGCGATTGAACACTGCATCCTGGCCCCTGTGTTGGATTGACACTCTCTGATCATTACAGCCCAACCTTAAGTCATTTCCTCACTTAATAAATGTTACTGAGATAAAGCTGTAGGTCAAGTACATAGTGGGGGTTTTCTGGGATGTGGAGCAGAATAAGATGGGCATATCTTTTTGTGGAACCAGTACGTTCCATGTATGAAGATGTCTTTCGATCTTTGTCTCCAAGGCTGAAATATTGGTGGCCCTCCTAAGATTCCTCACTAAAGGTAAAAGGATGGATACTTGTTGACATTTTCAGAATAGAGAAAAGGGGCATGAGAGTGAGCTTGTACAAGAACAACTCGATCTTCTACCACTGTACACACATGGAGAATTACTGGGACAGTGCTGTGGGCGAGTGTTGACTTTGAGGTTACAAAGACCTTTTAGCCAGGAGGTGAATTTGCAAACTTAAAATCCACAAATATTGTATGTGTCTGTGGGGACCAGATAG
The DNA here is from genome assembly GCA_019843815.1 of Montemys delectorum. Classification (NCBI taxonomy): domain Eukaryota; kingdom Metazoa; phylum Chordata; class Mammalia; order Rodentia; family Muridae; genus Montemys; species Montemys delectorum. Next base: position 82,174 of record JADRCD010223367.1, read on the forward strand.
AGCTCACATAGATGAAATTCTCTGTTTTGTTCTATCTTTTTTCTGATACTGTGGATTGAACCCAGGGCCTTAAACTAAACATGGATTATAGGATTATTATTTTTCCTCTTATCTTTGTTTTATTAATATTTATTTCATTTTTAAAAAAAACTATAAAATCTTATCATGTAGCTGAGGATGACCTTGAACTTCTTCTGATCCTCCTAAATCTAGCTCCCAAGTGCTGGGTTCAAAAATATGTACCATGCTGGAGACTGTACAATTATTAGTGATGCTTTTTTTTTTTAAAGTCAGCTTTTATAAGTTATCATACAAAATAGGCTAAATTCCTCCTTTTCCATATTATAATGACTTTTCATATTTGTTATCTTAATTTTTAGAACATATTTATTTATTTATTTATGTGTGCATGTGTGTGTGTGTGTGTGTGTGTACGTGCTTGTGTGTGTGTGTATGTGTGTGTATTTGCGCGCGCGCATGTGTGTGTTATGTCTACATGTATGTCTGTGCACCATGTTCTTGCCTAGTGCCTGGTCAGATACCCTGGAATTAGCGTTACAGATGGTTGTGAGTAGCCAGGTGAGTGCTGGAAATCCTCCTCGTCTGGACCATGGGCCATTGCTCTCAATCACTGTACCGATTCCCTAGTCTCCTGTGATTTTGCCCTTACTGAACCCCACCTCCACTCATTTTTTTTCTCTCTCTCTTTTTTCTCCCTTTTGTCAGAACTAAACCCAGGGTCTGGCAAACATGAGGCAAACATTCTACCAAGTCATACCCCTGGCCTTTATTGTTGCTTCTGCTTTAAAGTTTTTATTAATGCTGCCCTGTCCCCTTCTTCCTCATCAGTAAATCACTTCAGGGAAACAAATGAACAAAACTAGACTCTTCCACTCCCTTCCTTGTCTTAGCAACTGGGGGAATACAGCTTGGGATCCTCCATGCCGGGTTACTGAAGGGACAAGGGAGAAGATGTGTGAAGAACTGGAAATGTCACCTCAGTATTGCTGCCTGTGTTCCAACTTGCCAGTGAACACCTTCACCAGACACACACACACACACACACACACACACACACACACACACACACACCACGGTTCTCATTGGGTCACATAGCCTTCATGTGGCCCTTCCTCAATTGACCTCAGCCCTATTGGAAGCTGTGAAACACAGCTCCCAGCGTTGAGATGATGGAGAACTGGAGGATTAAATTAGTTCAGGTGTGCAGTTCTAATAAAGAAGATCTTCTTTAGAGTAGACTAGCTACTTTGAAGGAAACTGATCAAGGCAAAAGAGAGTGAAACAGGAAGCGGAGTTGTTGACCTAGACATGGTACCTCACATCTGCAATCCCAGCTTTTGAGAGGCTGAGATTGGAAGGTTGCTCTGAGCTTGAGGCTAGCCTGGGCTACAGAGTGAGTTCCAGTCCATTGTGGGCTTCAGTGTGTGTCCCTGTCTCCAATAGTCAAGGGGGGGGGGGGGGGAAAGAGGGATTGCTTCAAACTGTGCCGAAGACTTACTCGTTTCCTTTTCAAGGGCATTGTGCAAGCGCAGCTCACCTGCGCATTACCTCATGCTTCATCGGATTGTTCTACTAGGCTAAAGGGAAAGACCAGAAAGTTGCCCATCACTCCACCGGGGACAGGAAATTCCAGGTCACAAAGGTTGCTTACATTTTTACCTGCTCTGCCTCCAGATCTGAAGCTTATTTGAATGGCTTGTTTGTCTAACTCAGCTCTGCTCAAATCAATCTTTCATGGGTCCTCCTGGCAAAGATCACATGGGTCAAAGGCCAGAGGTCATCATGCTTCTCAAATACCTACCCGCTTGGTAAGAGTGCTAAAGTGGACAATTACCCAGCAATTAGTGAGGGACAAAGGGAAGTGCTTCAAAGAACTAATTGGAAAAAGATGAGAACTGCAGTGTGCTGTGATGCTTCTGCAGGACCATTTTATGGCGGGCCTCAGGCATCTCCAATCTTTCTTCAACTTGGCTTTCCCCCCTTTCTTTCTTACTGTTGTTTGTTTTCAAGGTAAGGTCTCACTATGTAGCCCTGGCTGTCCTGGCACTCACTTTGCAGACCAGGCTGGCCTTGAACTCACACTTCCAAGTGCTAGAATTAAAGGCACGTATCACCTACGCCATGCCAAATTTAGGACAGCCAGCATAGGTGAGTTGATGCTCAGGTCTCCCTCTTCAAGAACTGCTGCTGGAGTTCCCTCCCTCTCTAGAGGTTAGGTGTGCTCACACAAGGTACGTGTTGTTCTTCAAGTCAGGAGACATAGATATGAGATGTCATGGCAGAAAGATTCCCAGAGACTAATGAATATATAGGACTAGTGTTGAGAGATAGAAGCAATCACTCAGAGAAACTCATACAAGTATCAGAGCCTCATAGTGCAGTCTAGGTCTCTTTGGTGGAAATGTACTAGTCTTGATTTAGGACAAAGTCAAGAGTGTTTATAGCAACAGGAAGCTACAGAGGGAGACCCTGAGGTTCTACGGAAAGACTGACTTGAAAAGCTCATTGAGAGACTATTAAGTATGCTCCAGGTCCCAGTGCTGTGTGTGCTAGAAAAGGGGGCAGGCTGCTTACATAGGCCCAAGTTTCAGGGAGTGGGGAGGGGAGGGTCAGGGTGCACACAGGTCTCGTGGGCTTTGCTTCCGGAGATCCAGCTAGCTGCTCAGCGGTGAAAGGGTATGACGTTTCCCCTGACACACAGCTTCTTTCAACAATGCCCCACCCCCACCCCTACCCCATGGTTCCATGTCAAAACGCCTCATGTTCCTCTTCTTAATCAGGCTTTGACACAAGTTTTGAACAACATTTCTATTGTGAGATTTGAAAACAAGGGCAGACAGAGCTGTATCTACAAATACTGGTATTTGCTGGTATTTTGTTAACCGAAGACTCATAGCACCATTTCCATTCAGAGGAACTGCGTCCCGCAGGAGTTGAGGTGGCTTCTGCAGTTTGGAGAGGAGGATGCCTTAGAGAAGGAATGCTGTGGGTATCCTACCCTAGTCTCACTGCCCTTTTCTCTTGTAAGCAGAGGGAGTTATCAAAAAGCACAGGCTTGACTCCGGAGTGCTGAGGAGTTTCACTCCAAGTAGTGGCGTCCTCCCTTGTGTTACGGGGTGGAACAAACAAGGATTTGTAGCATCTGCCATGTGCTGAGTCTAATGCCCATCAGATCTCCCATAATTTTTACAGCAATACTACAGAGTAAGCAATAGGGAAAAAAAAATATTTAAATGAGCACAGGGCAATGCGGCAATTATCCAAAGTCCAACGGCTAAGTTGCTGAACCGGGATTCAAGGAAGTCGCGTCTATCTTATGGCTTCTCTTGGTTCACACTTCATCCTAAGCTCATCATCCCCAAGGAAGCATGGCATCCCTGGAAGCCACAGAGTAGAATGGAGGCAGCTTGTTTCTGAGGAGGGGGGAGGGGTAGGGAGAAGCCAGATGCTCCAGCCATCTCAGGTCACATGAAGCCTGATCCTTTCTCAGCTTGATTTGACCTAGAACTGGGAAACAGATGGGACCACGCTGCCCCAGGGTCTGTGGGAGGCTGCACACACACATGAGTCCTGCCTGTCACCGCTGCCTCTGCTATAGATGCTGCTGCTGCTGCTGCTGCTGCTGCTGCTGCTGCTGCTGCTGCTGCTG
>JADRCD010223368.1:6506-24696 GCA_019843815.1 Montemys delectorum
TGTGTGTGTGTGTGTGTGTGTGTGTGTGTGTGTGTGTGTGTGTGTGTTTTACAGGTCTTTTTTTAGGCACATTGTTGTTTCCAAATTTTATAGTGTGCATATACGTGTATATTTTTTGTGTGTCTCTGTGTGTGCTTTTTCTGTACTTTCTATTATTGTTTTTTAATTTGTTTTTGTTTGCCTATTTATTTTATGGAGAGAGACAGAAAAAGAGAGCAGGGAGATTGGAGCTAAATTAGAGAGAAGATGGTGGGGAGGATCTGGGAAGTGCAGGTTGGAAAACAAATAGAATATATTGTATAAACTTTTTTTTCAGTAATAAAATAAGATAGTAGACATATATGCATGATTCCACACATACTCACATATGTACACACATATCACACACACATGTACTCACTGGAAAATAAAAATCAAATATTTTAAATTAAAATGAAGGAATGACTAATGTCTCACATTTGCCATCCTCCACAGAGGATGTGGTAAAACTAAGATAAACCTTCACAAAGAATCTATGGTTCAGAAAGAGAGCCATCACTAACATCCAGCCAATGACTGTCTGTCTGCACGAAACTACTCATTTGGTTTGTCTTACCTTTAAGTGCTCTCTAATTTCCATCCTCACTTTTTATTAAGAAGAGGAAATATGAATTATAAATAGATGAGCTTGAAATAAATACGAAGGCAATAGTTCTACTGTTAATACCTCTATAAGAAAGGAGCTAATAAAATAAAAGAGCTAGTTATTCTAAGAGATTGAGGAGTCTCACTGGACAGTCACATCCTGAGTGTAACTTTCTTAACATAGTTAAACATCCTATATTATCAGATTTTTTTTTCAAAATAAGACTTCAAAAGGAAGAAAATGAATCAACTAAAGAAAATGCAGAGTTTATTTTTTGTTGTTTTTGTTTCTCGGGAGCTTAAATTTTTGATTTCTTAGGTTCCTCAGCAACTTTATCTGTATGAACATAATTTATGTTTGACACTATACACTTCTCAGCTTTATTCCTTCTTATAAAAAGAAAGCTACTGTTAAACAAAATAATTTATTTGCACATTAAAGTAATAGCATTTTGAATTCAAGTGTCTTCCAGCCCACACGAATCAAACCATATCTACACTAACATAAGAAGTATATTGTTGGATTGAATATCCACGTGTCTTAAATGATAAGATCATTGAAAAAGTCATACAAATCTTTTCCTAAATACAACTGAAGATTCTTAACTGACATAGTTATTTGCATAATGTTCACTTCATGAGAGACTTTGGCAAAAATTAATATACAATAATTTACATTCATAGACTTCTGTTTTCAATTGTGTGAAAATTTGTCATATTTATAAGAAGAATATTTTGTGAAACAGACAAATGTTTTTAAATAGGTTCATTCAGGATATGATACACCTCAAACTAATCAGAACTATTCATTCATTCTTTTGCTTAACATTATCCACAAACCATCATAGAGCCTACTGTGTAATATATCATATAAAATAGTCATTTTAGGTTTCAAATAAATATTCAATAGATTATGTCCAAATAGGGTAGTATTAAGTGATCTGAAGTAATTCAATTAGAGATGAAGTTAATAAATGAGTTATGAAGATATGTTACATATTTTCAATGGAATACATTTAGCTATATAAAAAAAGATGTACATTTGATCTCTTAGTCTTCAAAAGACCATGGTAATAAATAATAAACACCATTTCAAATATACATTCACACACACACATATATATGTATATGCACATATACAAACTACATCATGTGTATACACATATGTTAAAAAGAACATTAATGGAATAACAGAAATAACCACATAACTTTTTAAAATTATGTTACAAATACCTTTTCTAGCTCAAAAAGGAAAACATAAGACTGAACACTATTTCTCTAAAACCATATCAAACCATAATAAATTATAAGTTTATACAATTAAAGACATTATTAATCTGTAAACTCCTTGAAGTTAAATAGATTTACCGATGCAAAAGTTCATATTTCAAAACCCATGACATGTTTAAGAAGATACTGACAATTTTTATCTCATTGGAGTAATTCAAAACTGTAAGTCACTGGGAGCTCTGAGGGTGTTGTTGTTTGTCCTATGGGGCTGCAAACTCTTTAGCTCCTTGGGTCCTTTCTCTAGCTCCTTCATTGGAGACATCATACTCAGTTCAATGGATGGCTGTGAGCCTCTACTTCTGTATTGGTTGGGTACTGTCAAGTAGAGGATGGCTGAGTCAGTCATTAATGGGAGGAGAGGCCCTTGGCCCTGTGAAGGTTCTATGCCACAGTGTAGGGGAATGTCAGGGCCAGTAAGCAGGAGAGAATGGGATAGTGAGCAGGAGGAGGGGGGAGGGACAGGGGTTTGTTCTTGGTTTTTTTTGTTTTGTTTTTTTGTTTCTTTGGGTTTTTTTTTTTTCTGGAGGGGAAACTGGGAAAGGAGATATTGGATGACATGTAAATAAAGAAAATATCTAATGAAATAAAAAAATAAAAAACCTTACAAATAAAAAAACTGTAAGTCAAAAAACATATATTGATGTTGCTCAGCAATGTTAGTTGTCACTCTATCTATAATACCTAGGAACTGGATACACTTTCAGCTGATGAATCAATAGTGAATGTATTGCACACACACACACACACACATACACACACACACACACAGAGAGACATACATACACATTGTGTGTTTGTATTTGTGTGCACATGTGTGTGCATGTATAATACAATTCATTTAAAAAATACACATTGTCAAATTTGTGTATAAATAGCAGTTACTCTTGTGAAAGAAATGTCTTTTGCAGTTTATCGAGTCCGTTACAGAAAGCTGCCACTAGACAAAATGCAGAAATGAGAAGCTGCAGCCCAGTCTGAAAAATCTACAGTACAACTCCTATATCTAAGGCTTGGGAAACATTGAAAAATCTCCTATATCTAAGGTTTGGGAAACATTGCAGACAAGGGATGGAAAGATTGTGGGGTCCATAAAACTGAGCAGTCTGCTAAAAACTGTGTCTCTTCATATGACCCAGAAAATCTCAAAAATACGATGACATAAATAAGTCCAGGATAATTACAATACCAGTTGACATCCTAATATGCATGAAGAAAAATTCAACCAGCTGTCATCCCAGATGAAGAGCTATAAGCAACTGAAGATGTCTGAAAGACTGAGAATTTTTCTGCCCTGGGTATGAGCCCTTCACTGTGCATCTCTAAAATCATAAACATACAAACAACACTAAATGTATTTACCAAGTTGTAATATTCTCTCTCTTCTCCCCCTCTGTGTGTGTATATGTATGTATGTGTGTTTGAGACTGTGTGTAACTGTAATAATTTTAAAAGGTCCATGAATTTAAGAATGAATAGAAGTAAGGGGGAAGAAAGGCAGGAAGGATTTAATATTTACAAAATATTTAATTTACCTCTGGCAGTGGCGGTACATGCCTTTAATCCTAGAACATAGGAGACAGGGGCAGGCCTATTGATTTTTAATTCTAGCCAGGTCTATAGAGTGAGTTCCAGGTCAGCCATGGCTACACAGAGAAGTTCTTTCAGAAAAACAACCAAAAAAGAAAAAAAAAATAAAGCAAAATTTATATTTAAAAATTAGACATTGCTTAAACTTTAAAATTTAGAATTAAAAATATTAAATATACACAGATAGGACATATTTTAAGAAAGCCATTTTAAAATGAATAAATTATTAAGTGTTGCTTCTACTGCTTAGAAGTAATGAGTCCAAACTTAATAGTACCTTATTTATAATATTATTCAATTTTACTTTTGGTTTTGCTTTTAATTTTTTAAATTTATTCACTCTTTGAGCATTATAACATATTTTTTCCCTTCCTCCAACTTCTTCCATAACTCTGGACCTTCCATCTACCTGCCTCCATGTTTTTTGTTTGTTTGTTTGTTTGTTTGTTTTTGTGTGAAAAACCAAAACAAGACCAAAACCCCACTAAAAATATGCTGTCCCATTTATGCTGTCTTAAGCATTGCCCCTGCTAGAGCCATTCATATACTCAGTGTCATTCCACTGAGGGACGCCTGTTTTCCACCACGCAGCTATTAATTTTTTGAATGAGAAAATCTTGTCTGTGACAAGTTTATGACAACTGTCCTGCCTCTGTCTCACAAATGTTGTGGTTATAAGCTTGGGGTCATTTAGGACTTTCCAACTTTCAAACTTTAAGTGGTAATCAGAATGTATTACAGATAAAAGCGACTGGCTTAGGGTATTACATGAATCTATATTGTAATACAATGGTAGCACTCTCAAAGAAGCTAAGTTTTTGAGAACTAGAATTATAAAATGGATGAAGCCAGCTTGCTTTTATAGATGTTTATCCATACAGAGGGAAGAGGTCAATTTTGTGGAAAATAACTCTTTTTTTTTCCACCATGTTGGTCCTAGAGGATGAGTTCATATTTTTACCCTTGCTGGCAGGATTTTTACCCACTGAGGTCTCTCTCTCTCTCTCTCTCTCTGGCCTTAGATTTCTTTGTAAAAATTAAAAGTGAGAGATCGTGGGAAAACTATTAAGGATACAAGCACAATGGCATACAGACCATGCTTTACATTCGTAGTTACATTCCAGATGGATTTTTAACATGAGACATGAGAACATTGGTTACAGGGGGGTGTGCTATCATCACATAGCCATGTGGATAAAGATGGATCAAACACAAGGCAAAAGAATTGCTATACAAGATGAAAAATTGAGTATATACCTGAGCAGAATACATAATAATCACATCACATCATAGATGACTCACAACCACATTATAGACAGTGAACATATGAATACTGGTAAATGATCTTTTCCTTTTACATTGGCACTGAAATTAGACAGGGGCAGAGGATGGCCATGACAAAATAGACTGATAGACAATAAGTGTGGCCTTAACTAGTTTAAATGTAGTATCTGGGGTAATAAATAAATAACATGTGATTTACCATAGAAATATGAACACAAAAGTCTCAACATGTCATCCATTCAATGAATATTAAACATTTTCTAAGTGTAAGGCAGAAGATGTTACAAGGAACAGAACAACGACTATTGCTCTCTACAGAGTTTGCAAAATAAATCCTAAAAGACATAGGTTAGGTACATAAGATATCAAATATTCATAAAATCAAAAATTTAAGTAGCAGAAAGATATAGATTCAAAATTTATGCCTATGTTCACCTCTAGTATGTTCTCACAAAATGCTATGTTAACAATGAACTTTGAAGATTGTTGTAAATGGTTTTGTCTGACTCAATCTGTGCTGTTTTAGTAAAACATAAATTTGTTGATGTATAGGAAACAGAGGAGGGAGAGAGCTACATCACAGCACATGAAGAGTCAGTGTGATCTGAGCCTTCGTCCTCACTCACAGACGGCCCCTTCCTCCTGAGAGACAGAGGCTGTCTCCCATTTATAGTTCCACTGAGTTTATGCACCAGAGCTTTCCAAGGTTATTCCCAAGGCCGCACTTCCCAACAGCATCACATGCAGGCTCTGGTTCAGTATATGAATCTTTCAGAGTATAAACAATCAAATCATAGCAGTTATGAAGTAAAAGACAGACAGCCATGGAGTATGTGGCCTAAGGCAGGGTCAGGAGATCTCAAGACTGAGATGTGTATTGGCTGTACTTTGTGGGGGTTTTCCATGAAGAGATTAAAGGTCCTATATGACCCATATTTGTCACCTTGTACAAAGCTCAAGTCCAAGTGGATCAAGGACCTTAACATAAAACCAGATATACTGAATCTAATAGAAGAGAAAATGGGGGAAGAGTCTTGAAATCATTGACACAGGAGGAAATTTCCTAAACAGAACTCCAATGGCTCATGCTGTAAGATTAAGAATTGAGAAATGGAACTCATTACACTGAAAAGCTTTTGTAAGGCAAAGGACACAGTCAATAAGACAAATCAGCAATCTACAGATTGAGAAAAATCTTCACTAACCTCACATCTGACAGAGGGATAACTAATATCCAAAATATATAAAGAACTTGGAAGTTAATCACCAAAACAGCATACAATCCAATCAAAAAATGTATAGAACTAAACTGAGAACTCACAACAGAAGAATCTGGAATGGTTTTGAGGCACCAGAAGAAATCTTCAAAGTACTTAGTGATCAGAGAAATGCAAGAAATCAGAGAAAAGCATATCAAAACCACCCTGAAATTCCACTTTACACCAATCAGAATGGCTAAGATCAAAACCTCAGGTGACAACACATGCTGGAGAGGATGTGGAGAAAGAGGAACACTCCTCCATTGCTGGCAGGATTGCAAACTGGTACAACCACTCTGGAAATCAATCTGGAGTTTCCTCAGAAAATTGGAAGACCCAGCTATACTATTCTTGGGAAGATACCCAGAAGATGCCGCACCATGCCACAGGGGCACGTGTTCCACTGTGTTCATAGCAGCCTTATTTGTGATAGCCAGAAGCTGGAAACAACCCAGATGTCCCACAACAGAAGAATGGATGCAGAAAATGAGGTTCATTTACACAATGGGAACTATTTGGCTACTAAGAACAAGGACATCCTGAGTTTTGCAGGCAAATGGGTAGAACTAGAAAATATCATCCCTGCAGTGGTGGTGCACACCTTTAATCCCAGTATTTGGGAGGCAGAGACAGGTAGATTTCTGAGTTCGTGGCCAACGTGGTCTACAGAGTGGGTTTCAGGACAACCAAGGCTACATAGAGAAACCCTATCTCAAAAACAAACAAAAACAAAACAAAACAAAAAACAAAAAACAAACAAAAAACAACAAACAAAATCCGAAAATATCATCCTGAGTGAGGTAACTCAGACCCAAAAGGACATGCATGATATGTACTCACTAATAAGTGGTTATTAGCAAACAAACAAACAAACAAACAAACAAAATAAAACACACAAAAAAGTACAGAATACCCAAGAGACAGTCCACAGAACTCAGTAAGGTCAACAAGCTGAAGTGCCCAAGTGAGGATGCCTCAGTCCCACTTGGGAGAGAGAAGAAAGTTATCATAAGTGGGAAGGGAGGGAGGGCCCTGGGAGGGAAAGTGGACATGGAGGAGGAGTGGAAGTAAGAAGAAAATTTGATCTGGTATTGGGTTAGAGAAAAGGACTGAAGCTCTGAGGGCCAACAGAAAGATTGGAAATAGGCCACCTTGGGAAATTGGAGGTTGGGAGAGGGGGAGAGGACCCTCCAGAATGTACCAGAGACTTGGGAGGTGAGAGACTCTTAGGACTCAAAGGGAGGGACCTTAGATGAAATGCCAAACAGTAGGGAGAGGGAACTTATGGAGACCACCTCCAGCAGGAAGACAGGACCTCAAGTTAAGGAAGGATGGAGTTGTCATCCCAGAGTCACAACTCTGACCCACAGTTGTTCCTATCTGAAAGAATTACAGGGATGGAAATGGAGAGGATCCTGAGGGAAAACAAGGTCCAGAGACAGGCCCAAAGTGGGATCAAGGGGAGGTCCCAAGTCCTGACACTATTACTGAGGCTATGGAATGCTCACAAAAAGGGACCAAGGGCCGGGCGATAGTGGCACACGCCTTTAATCCCAGCACTTAGGAGGCAGAGGGAGGCGGATTTCTGAGTTCGAGGCCAGCGTGGTCTACAGAGTGAGTTCCAGGATAGCCAGGGCTACACAGAGAAACCCTGTCTCGAAAAAAAAACAAAAACAAACAAACAAAAAACAAAACAAAACAGAAAAAGGGACCAAGGATGATTGTACTCTGGAAGAGCCAGCAAGCAGCTGAAAGTGTCAGATGTAAATGTTTGTACCCAACCAATGGACAGAAGCCAGTAACCCTTGTTGTTGAATTAGGGAAGGCCAAAAGTAGCTAAGGAGAAGGGCGACAGACCCTGTAGGAGGACCAGCAGCTTCAATTAATCTGGATCCCTGAGATCTCTCAAAAACTGGACTACCAAGCAAGCAGCATACCCCAGCTGATATGAGGCCCCCAACACACATACAGCAGAGGACTGCCAGGGCTATATTTATTCAGAGATGATGCACCTAACCCTCAAGAGACTGGAGGCCCCATAGAATTTAGAGATCAGGTGGGGTGGAGTGGGGGGAAATCCATGTCAGACAGAGTGTTGGGGAGGAGGTATAGGACATGGAACAATTAGAAGGTGGGAATAAAATACGGAGTTTTAAAATAAAAATAATTATTTTTAAAAAGTCCTCTATGAAACTTTACTTACTAACACTTTGAAAATACTGTACAATGGCATTTTTCTGTTCTCAATCCTTTACAATTAATATTCAATACTCACAAGCTTTGAAAACAAAATGAGTATTCAGTGTATAGACTCAAATATATTTTGTGTTTCTAATGTGCAGGGTTTTTATTCCTTTGTAAACTATATTTCACCACCATCTAAAGGGAACATAGAAAAGTATATAAAAATGGAAAATATACTACAAAATCAAAGAAGCTACACTATAAAATATATAAATATTATGTAATATAAAGCTGACAATTTTATCTAAGTTTTAAAAATTACTTTGGTTTGTGAATAAGTTACATATTTTTATAAATGAAACACACTGGTGTAGAAAATATTTCCTTAACACACAAAATATGTAGTGAGAGGAAAAGGAAGATGATAAAGCACATCCATTAAACCCCATTTTCTCCAAAGAATTACTTTTCTCTTAATTCTGGGATTTTTGTTCAAAAAATCATTGGCTATTGATACTACAAATGAGCGAATGTAGATTAATAAAAACGCTTAGCTTCTTATACTTTCAAGGATGTGCTCAGCAGAAGATAAAATTTCTCCAAGCATTATAAGCACTATAAAGTTTTCTCATAGTATACTTAAGACGTAGACCATTCTTTGTGACGCTTGCTTCTATGTATCATGTAGAGATTATTCAGACTCCTCTCTGTGTTATGTTTAGAGAGAGCATGACTGACTACTCTTCCCTTAATCACTGTTCTACCTAGGTTTGGTTCTTATATTCTTCACAATACCCTGATAATGGTGAAAGTTTTATGACTCTAGTCTGAAGAATCTACCAAAGGCGTAAGAGCGGAAGCCTTCCTTCTGAGGTAGTGATGAAAACAGAGAGGCTTTTGGAGGAGGGTCTGCATTATGAGGACTCTGGCTTCATTGGTGGCTCAATCCATGCAAAAATTTATAGCTACATTGACTATTAGAAGGTGTTATGAACTGTGAGAAGCAGAGCAAAGTTCATGGATATAAGACTCACACCCCTCTCTCCTCCTCTCTCATCTTTCTTTCCTCTTGTCTCCTGTCCACTCAATATTTATCCATTCAATATTTCTGTCCATGACCTCATTTCTCAACACAGACATGGAAACAATGAAGCCAATTAACATGAACTGAAGTAAGATACACCTACTCCTAAGTTGACTTCTTCAGGTATTTTCTCCCATGGTGAAACCCTAATACCAAACCCCACAATTCAGTTGTCACAATGGTCTAGTATTGGTATCACCATTTCTTCATTGGACATGGTAGAGGTCTGTGTTTGCCTTACCTCAAATAGATAATATAAAAAACACAGTCACCGTACAACCTCGCTTGTCTTATTTCACTCCTGTGTCTTTAGAGAAAAAAACATAATCTGTTTTGTGCTCACTATCCATCTGAGAGACTTCAACACTCTAAGGCAAATTCTGACCTGCTGAGATGTGTCTTAACCAACCATATACCCTGCTTTCTTTTATTTTCAATTCTGGTAGAGACAAATGCTAGAAGTATAAAAGTTACTAGAAAGCATGTGAGGTTGCAATTTCTGTATGACATAGCAACATGTAGGCTTATTCTCCAGCTTCATGAATCCTAGATAATTTATTCCACAATTTTTTTTTTTTGTTTTTCGAGACAAGATTTTCTGTGTACCCTCTGGCTGTCCTGGAACTCACTCTGTAAACCAGACTAGCCTCAAACTCAGAAATCCTCCCACCTCTGCCTCCCAGGTCCTGGAATTAAAGGCGCGAGCCACCAATGCCCGGCCATAATTCTTATTAATAATTTTCTCTCCACTTATTTCTCACAGTACAGGCTTCAAAAATACAGTTGAATCAAATTTCCAATATGTTATATAGACTAATAAGTATAGTTGTCCAATAGTTTGAAATTTTATTTAGTTGGCTATTTCTGTATTACCTGAGCTGAGAAAGCAAGAATTTATTTTAAATTATTCAGACCGTGTGGGATTTCGAATACAGTTTGCCTATTGACTTGTACTAGTTATCTTTTGATGCATACTTCTACCTTACTACTAACACAACTACAGCAGTAGCACTAGTTTTCCTGAACTGATGTGTGAATCTTCATTTTTCGGTCTTTTAAAGCCTGTCTCCGTGTGACAATTTGGATCATGAGAATTTGTAATAAGTAATGTTAATGTACCTGTGATTGTCTATCAGAGATTGTGGGACCTCTCTCTTGAGCTGTCAGTCCACACATTTTCATTTCTCTGAAGAAACAACATCCCCTTGTCTGGAGCTCCTCAGCAGTGGAAGGAAATTAGATTGATCAGGCACCACCCTGGATAAGCAGAGTCTTGTAATATACTAATAAATTCAAAGACTGGAAAACATCAAAATATACTGCTGCAGGAGAGGGCACTGCAAAGTTACTAAGCTAACATCATAAAAAAATGGAAGAAAATTGACTTTCCCTAAGGATATGCCTTCCACAACAGTCAGAAAAGTCTAGGATACGAAGAAGATTTTGCTATTCAACGCTATACCCCACTATTCATCAACTCACAGTTCTTTACACATGTGAAGTTATTATCTTATTTATCTTTCAGTTCTTTTTTGGATCAACTCTTTCCTGATTTTCACTTAGATTCAAGCAATGGAAAAGGTTTGAATTGCTATGATCCAGTCCTATTGTCTTGGTTGTTTTTCTATTGCTGTGATAAGACACAATGACCAAGACAATCTTTAAAGGGAAGCATTTATTTGAAGCAAACAGTTCTGGAGAGTTTAGATTCTATGGATATCACGACAGGGAAAATGACAAAAGGGAGGCAGGCAGGCATGACATTGGACCAGTAATGGAGGGTATACATCTTAATCCACAAGCACTGTAAGAGGACAGTACCTTGGACTTTTTGAAGTGGTAGGACTGTTTGAAACCTCAAAGCCTTCCCCTATTGAAATAAATCTCTCTCTTCACAAGGCCAAACACTTACCTTAAATATGAAGAAATTATTCAAATATATAAGCCTATCTGGCCATTCACATTCAAGTCACCATGCCTACATTATTTTATAGTGATCAATTATCTGGATTTTTAAAAAATAACATAAAATTTACAATACATAAAATATTTTGATTACAGAGGACATAGTTTTATATATATGTTATATATGTTTTATATTTGTGTTTTATATATAAATGTATATATATGTAACTTGTATATACTTCATACACATTTATGTACACACATACAAATATTTGTATATATAGCTATCTCTGGCTATGAATGTCATGTATATTATACACACAGTACACACACACACACAAGGCACACATACACAAACACACAGAAGTTTATACCTTACCATTATGATGTGGTTGTAGAAGTACCTCACATGGGGCCATGGGAAAAGGAAGAGTCAAATAATTCCACAAGACAGTAAATCAAGAAATACTGACAGTCAGTAGATGATTAACTGTGTGAACAACAAGATGGTGGTGTCTGTGTCACACAGTAGAAATCCAGCATTAGAGAGTTATTCATTGTGGGGGTCAACTACAGTAAGTAGAGTGACAATCTGAAAGATGCAGGAAGGCAGTGCAGTGCAACACGACTCAGGAGTCAGTGTTGGTTCAAATTTTGAGAATTTGACCTTGCTTAGCTTATTGTAGATACATTTAAGGACAACATAATTTAGAAAACTGGGGGTTTTTTTGGTAATAATTAACACAATCCAGTGTGCACAAGAAAACTTAAGACATGACTACATTGAAAAATTGTCTAGAGTACAAATAACATCTTCCATACAGAGAGATCCTACAGATTAATGGAAAAATGGGCTCAGGATAAGGGTTTGGGGGAGAATGGCACTATGAACTTACTAAGGCAAACAACTTCAAGACACTGGTAAGGGAGAGGATCTGATGTGGCCTAGAGACACAGATAGAACATTAATCACCCGGTTATTAACAATGTCTGCTACCAGGCTTCTGGCCAGGAAACAGGTTATGTATCTCTCACTTTGAAGAGACAAGACTGTGTGTTCAAAATCCCTGGGTCCCATATCTATGAACCAAGGATCTATATGCCTCCCACATTCCATTTTGAATAGAGACATCTCCACTGGATCATATGGAATTCATGTCCTCTGGTCTACCATTCTCCATTTGGTACTTTTGGTATAATGAATGCTCCAAAATTTGCTCACATTTCCTGATGACTTGAGACTTAATGTTTCCTTTTTCTTATTACCAGTTTTCCCTCTGACTTTCATGACTTACAAATTCACCTTCACATCCTTTTTTTACCAAATAATAGAGGATCTTCTCTCCAGTACTTTGCTCACAAAAGCGTTCTGTTTGGTATGTATATATTCACTGGGTCACAAGAAACTTCATTTATGTAAACATGGATAGGGTCCTGAAAAAATAGGGATACGAAAACATATAGAGGTTTTTCAGATAAACTTTGGGTTGTACTAAATATATATGTTTTCTTTTGCCTTTTGTAAGTACAGCATCAAAGGTTCATGTTCATATGCTTATTAATTTCTGCCAAAAGCTTTATAAAGATCAAACTCTGTGGGCTAGAGAAATGATTAAGGGATAAATGCTTGCGACCCAAGCATTAGAGCCAGAATTATGACCTCCGGCACCCACATAAATGTTGGCCCGATATGGTGGCCTACCTATAATCCCTATACTTACATGATAGAGAAAGAGGAACTACAAGGTTACGCTGGTTAAATAGCCTAGCCAAATAAATGAACTCCAGATCCAGCAGGAGACCCCAGTTCAGTTAAAAAAAAAGTGTTGAATGATCAAGGATGGTATCTAATTTCAATATCTGGCCTCCATGTGCACTCAATATATGTTCATAAGCACTATTTAGTCCCTTCAACGTAATATACACACATACATATTCAAAGTAAAGTAAAAATCTGGATTGAAAATAGAAAACTCTGGAGAGCTTTGTTATTTTGCATGATTATAAATCAGTTCATATTAAACTAGTCAGGCAAAAAATAGTACTTTGGTAAGTCTATAGTTAGTTATGTAGTAGTTTATCTCATTTTACGGATAAGAACACTTATTTACATGTTTTTGTAGCATAGCTGCTGAGTTAAATAATTTTTACCTGCTCAAGGTAGCAAAGCAGAGTCCTGATTAACAAGGACTGACACTGCCTCTCAGCCTTATGGTCTACCCAGTTCTGGCTCTATTCAACAGCACCATAAAATGGTCATTAGCTTACTCTTCAGCATGGCTCTGTCAAAACAATGAACAAATCCACTAATTTGGCTTTAATACATCTAGAAATGTAAATAAAACATGATGCATTTATACAATCTTGGGCATTGTGTTTTCATTACACTTTTAATGTTTCCATCACTTGTGAAATATTTTGTCAGTTTGGAAGAAGTAATACAAAAACTAAGAATTTCATATCTGAAGACTTAAAATTCAACAATCTACCCTAAAAATGCTTCCCCCTGTTGTATGATGGAACTATCATATGGATAGTCAAGCATACACTTAATATCAGAATGTCTGTATTTTGTTTCCAAAGCGTAATGGAGAAACAGATCACTTTTTGAATGTGAGGAATGAAGAAGAAAAATACAGTTGTATTTCCTTGTTATGTTAGTTGCCTATATTGAACAAGACTCATTTTAATCTTTTGTATATTTGAGTGTGCAGTATAAATATATAATTGCATGTGTGTGAAAACATGTACATATGGGTGGATACGAACATGTGCACAAGCATCTGGAGATAAAAAGTTGCTAATGAGTGTCTTCCTCAGTCAATGGTCTCTCACTGAAAATGGTTTGTAGGGTTGTCTGACTGATGAGGTCCAGGGCCCCACATGCCTCTGTCCCACTGCTTCCTAATGTTAGTGTTACAGGTGTGTCTGGGAGGTTTGGGTTTCATGTGGGTGCTGGAAAACATCTCAGATCCTCGTGCTTATCAAGACACCTCCCTAGGCACTCATGTATCATAGTTAACCCACTGAGATCCTTTGTATTTTAAAAGTTTACAATTTAATTCTATTCCTGATTTTTCTAGTCAGTGTAACTTGTCTTTCCCTAATGTTGTAAATCTATCATCAGCAAAACAGCCAAAAACAAAAAGGAAAATAATGAAAAAAAGAACAATAAAATATTTCTTACAACAGGAGGGCAAATAAAATCACTTTGAATCTACTCCCAACTCAAGAGTAAAGGTATCATTTCCTTGTTTCACAAAGTTTTTTGCTAAGAGACATATCATGCAAAAAATAATCAGATTGCATCTTGATGCTAATTAAATAGTGTTCTTAGCAGTATCCTGGCCTTTTGGTGACAGTTAACTAGCTAGACATTGCTATAAAGATAACACATCTAATCATGTAATCCCTGTGCCATTCACAATCACCAACTGTGTAATATGCACTAAATCAGAAAAAGGAATATTAAGTGAGAACAGCCTGCAGTAGTCCACTTGAAACTCAGTGGTAAAGAAATAATGAAAACATGAACATAGCTAAGAAATGAAGCACTCCCATAGGTTTCAAAGACAAAATTCACATTTATAACACATTTTTAAAAATATAAATATTTAAAAGTCATTGCAAAGAAACTCAAATAGTATAATAAATAAATAAGCAAACAAATAAATAAATAATGCATGAAATCAACCTAGGTATAATCTCTATTTTATTTTCTCACAACCTGCATCTTAATAGTTAGTCAGATGGACTGTAAGACTAGACAGTCATAGCATTTATAGACACACAAGGCCAAAAGGGCACCATGATCTTTCTTAGATAGAGCACGTCAGACTAAATGATTCTACAGAGAATCCTATAGAGTAGACAAAATAAGGTCTACCATCTTGACAAAGGAAAACTGGAAACATGACTAAGAAAGATGTGTGTGTTTACATAGTGAGTGGCCCAGAATGATCCTAATACACCATGCATCTTCCAACTTCTTCCATTTTGCAGAAGTCTAGCATTGTCCCTCTGTGGTTGAGCACTTAGAATACAGAGCCATGATGGTTTTGTGTGTCATGGTATAGGAGGGATCTTATAAAACAGTAATTTCTCTTATTTGAGATAAACTTTAAATAGCAAGGGAAAGTGTATTTTCCCACATCCTTGTAGTTTGTAAACATTAATTAATAACAGTAACACTCTGGAGAATGTGAATAGGCATGTTCAGTGATCTTCAAATAAAAATACTGATGTTAATTATGAACAATTGGGCAATATGTTTTTTTTTCTTTGAAGGTTTAGGGTTTTCTACCATTATGCAATTGCTTAACTCACATTAAACATTATAGTTTCTTTGAATAGCATACAAAACTATCATTGTAAGTATGATTGAAAATTTTCAAAGGAAAAAGAAATTTCATTGTTCTTAAATATTTGATTTCAGAATCATTCATATTATACTTAACTAAAACAATTTTTTTCTTCAGGGCACTGAATTCTGACTCCTAATTAAATTATTAATGTTTCTGGCACTAGAGATGGAGTTCAGTCATTAAAGTATGCACACATTATGCAAGAACTTGAGTGTAATCCATCATATCTCATGAACAGATATGTTTTTTCTACACCTTGAAGTCCCAAACATCAGAAGGTAAAGGCAGGGTAACTGGAAGTTGAAGGTTATAACTTAGCACACTAAGTTTGAGACTAGTCTTGGTTACAAGAGACTTTGTCTCAAAGTCAATCAGTCAGTCAATTCTAAAGTTTTATAATCAGAATATATGAATTTGGAAGGAAATAATAGAAGATAAAGGCTACTCATAAGAGAAAGTAACTGAGTGGAAAGTCACTCACTCAACAATATTAGACTCTATACTGAGGACAGGATTCTGAATATTCCAGGGACCCCATTTTTGTCTCTTCCCCTTGAGTTGCTCACTGAAATGGCTGTAGACCTGGAGCCCTGGAGTTTGTTTTCCTCTAACTTCAGACACATGTTTTGTAGAACTCTGTTTGAAGGTCAATAGAAACTTTTTTTAAAAGCAGCACAAAACTAATGCATTTTTCCTTCAGGAAAGGCAAGTGTCTGATGGTATGGGCATCATTTAGGAAATCTTGTTGGAAATCCCCCAATCTGGTATTTGTAGTAACTCCTTCTGTTCTGCATGGACACTTTTTTTTTTTTATCTCCTCTATCAATCAGCAATCTCTACCTCACCATCCATCATATTCGGATTCCAGGCAAGAGCCACCCACACCCATTGCCTGAGATCTCTTTCCTGAAATTACTCATACAACACATCAAATGACTGCAACAAGAGTTCTTTCCTAGGATGACTTCCTCCTGTGAAATTGCATATCAACTATTCCATTAGTAGGCAGGATGCTAACATGGCTCAGAAGGTTAAGGTAGATGCCGCCACGTTTGACAGCCTGGATCTGGAAGATACACGAGGGAAGATGAGAGCTTGCTTAAATGGCTAAAACATGCTTTCAAAATCTGGGGTGATCCACGGAATGGGATAAGGAGAGGTAATATCTAGAAACCTGTTTTCTTCTTGGGCCAGAGAGAGACCTAAAAACTTGGTAAAATATTCAAAATATACATCCCGATCCTCTGACAGCTCCAGGGAGGGGAGTATTCAGTTGAACATAGCGCTTATGCAGCCTACGTCTAACTCCTCTCTGTCCTATACAGTACAACCTGGGAAAGGCAGTGTGGGGGCTGGAAAAATAGCTCAGCATTTAAAAGCACCGATTGCTTCTTTAGAGAATCTGTGCTTAATTTCCACAACCCAC
Source organism: Montemys delectorum (assembly GCA_019843815.1). Classification (NCBI taxonomy): domain Eukaryota; kingdom Metazoa; phylum Chordata; class Mammalia; order Rodentia; family Muridae; genus Montemys; species Montemys delectorum. The sequence continues at coordinate 23,514 of JADRCD010223368.1, forward strand.
ATGACAGCTCACAATCAATTGTAACTCCAGGTCCAGGGTATCTGTCCCCCTCTCCTAGCCTCAGCAGGCCCCAAATGTAGCAAGGGTTAGTAAACAAAGAGGCAAAACACCTATAGATAAAAATAGTTTCAAAAGCATACAGTATAAAGTCTGATAAATTTCATATGCCAGAGAAAATAAAACCAATCAGCTGCAATATTAGGAGTAGGACATGGTGGCATATGCATATCAAAGCATTGGAAAAGAGTAGCCAAAAATCAGGAACTGGACTAGCCTGGTCTACACAAAACCTTACCTCAAAAGACCAAAAATTTAACCAAATCTTGACAAAATAAAACCCCTCTATTAACTGCTGAGCTTGCACCCATGTAAAACAAAAATTAAAAACACAAAACAGGTACTCTATTCAAACTGCGTTAACTGTGTTTGTATAGTTTTTTTTCCCCTGGGGATATGAATTAGTGGAAGAGGACTTGTCTACCATCTCTGAGGCCCTGAGCTCATCCCCAGTGCTGCAAAAATAAAAATCAGTCAATCAGCATTCAACTTGAGAGCTACAGAATGGTTGCTCTTCTAGGTCTGTGTACACACAAGTGGACAATAAAAAGAACGGTCTTGATGGATTTGACATCTCAGAAAAGAAGTTAATAAATGAATGAACAGAGTAACCCCAGTTGAAAATAAATCTCATAAAGTTCATCAGAGTAAAGAAGCCTAGAGTAAGATTCCAGTTCAGGCAAACAGTAACAGAAGTACATTGCATAGGAATGAAGGGGAGAACTCTGGATAGACACACTAAAATATCCCCTTACTGTGAAGGCTAAAAATTAACTTGTGTTCAGGTGGAAGGGATGCACACCTTTAATTGCAGTACTCAAGAGACAGAAGCAGACACATCTCTGATTTTTAGGTGGGCCTATTCTATAGAGTGAATTCCAGAAAAGCCAGGGCTACACAGAGAAACCCTGTTTCTAAACACCATAGACAAAAATCAACAAACTAAGATGCAAATGAGATGCTTAGCATACAGTGGCCATTCAACAGAGGTCAGTTTGTAAATATTTTAGAGACATATTTGAGAGTTTGTTCTTGAGAGCTTCTCCAACATTCAGACTTGGAACATTTTGTGTGTGTGTGTGTGTGTGTGTGTGTGTGTGTGTGTATGTGTGTGTGTGTGTGTGTG
>JADRCD010223368.1:24796-40523 GCA_019843815.1 Montemys delectorum
AGAGAGAGAGAGAGAGAGAGAGAGAGAGAGAGAGAGAGAATAATGAAACTAGCTGGTTTTCTTGTACAAGAGAATACTGGCCTAGACAGGGCTTATTCCATGCATGTGAACATTTTGTAGATAATTCATTTCTACCAATTCCTCCAGAAGTTCTGACCTTACAATTATAGAACTGGTTTGCAAATCACTTGTCACTTGATCATCTTTTTCCAATAGCATGATCCAAAGAATAAAAAAAACAATGACCTGAGGGTTGCACAGTAGTGTTGGCGCTTCTCAATAAGGATCTTAAGAAGCAAATGTGCTCAGTGAGGTATTGGAAATATGAGACATATTTCCTCCCAGAGATTTAAAGGAACAGTTTCTCTAGGGTAAAGTTGTAGGGACGGATGGTTCATTGAGTCTATAAATGCACATAATTTGATTATAACAAAATCAAAGAACTCAAGTCAGGATTGGATAGGAATAACAGCCATTCTTCAATACCAAGTTCAAGATTAATCATCTCAAGGAAATCACCCATGAGGTTCTTCATATCCAGAAGTAAACCTCATCTTTATAATGGTGGAAATAACAGCAGAATATGAGAGGAGCCTAAAGGGAAGCAGTGAAATAAGACTACTGTCATCAGCTACAACCTAGTATTTCTGCCTAGCTAAGTGTTTTGGGTAAGAAATTATACAAACTGTTCTTATTCTACACTTAAGCACAGCATTTTTAAAAAGCGATTGATGTTGAAGATTATATAATTTAAATGTGTATAAATGGAAAATAAAATTCTGACTCCATTAGACAGTGCTATTAAAGTGTCTTTATCAACTCTGTGTTTGGCCATTTCCAGAAAAGAGGAAAGGGAGCTAAGAGAAACCAAATCTCATTATCATAAATACAGTATAATATATTCATTTCAATGCTTAATTTTAAAAATTTACATATATATCTACAACTACATTTAATAAATATAGGTTTGTACTCAGAAATTTCTCCAAATTTCTCTAACCTTTTTGTGTCAGAGCAAATATCAAAATTGTTTTCATATATATGTCAAGTGCATAAAAGTCTCCACATTAGTCAAAGCAAATGAGAACATACATATTAAAACAAAAACTCACACAAGTGACTTTTCCATTCATTCCTCCTCTGCCTTTTGTTGTAACTGTGTTTTTCTCATAAAGCATGTTAAATTCAAATATAGCCTTGGACTCAGTGAAGAGTAATGTTGTTCTCTGGATCATCTATTTGTTTAGATTTAATTCTGTACCAGCTTGAATCAAAGAAAACCATGTTCAGGGGTAAACTGAACCAAGCATTGAAAATCTGAAATGATGTCCATGCTGACTTTCCTAGAGAGATCTAAGGCTCAAATACATCTCAGTTTTTTTTTAATGATAATAAAAATATCTATCTCAGTAATGGGTCAACTCTTGGCTACATGTTATGTCCCCATAGATAAGGGAAAGAAGCATTCACCCCTCAAAGTCCCCTGTAATGAATCTGCTCGCTGCAGCCTGTGAGTGCACTGCTCTCCACTGTACATGCCTTGTCTCTCTCCACTGTCCCTCTATATAAAACAGTGACTGTTATCACCCCCAGGGTGCTCTCTGTTCCCTTCCTCCTCAACACACCAAGCATTTGCCTCTTTTCTTGTTTTCTCATTCCTTTTCCCATTCCTTAACCATCTTCCTTCACAATGACCTAATGTTAGGCATCCATTACGCCCTACTTCAAATTCAATGCTCACCAACAGTTTGTACTTTCGAGCCATCCTAACGAGGGTAATAGAGGGTAAGAGTCTCTGCAGTTCTTATATTCACTCCTCATCATTAGTGTTTCCATTATAAGCTCTTGCTAAGTAGAAGGAATATAAAATGGGTCACAGAAACAACAAGTTTAAGGGGAAACTCAAAACATTTAGTCTGAACATAAATCTCATGGATGGAAATATTCACCCTACTCCTGGCAGATGAATATTCACACTCCCAAGGATGAGTAGTGCATATTTTATCTACTAAATGTAAATATCCCATTTTCACCTAAAATTAATTGAAACTAATAAACATTTAAAAGTAACCTGTACACCTTCTTCCTCAGACATGGCTGAAACATGAGTATCTTCTTTCTTTGTAACTCAAGGAGGAAAGCCAAGATCTGCCTACATCTATGTTTGTGATATTCCAAGTCTTATGATAGATTGGAGAGTGCTCAATGCCACTTTTAACCAAGGTCTTTGTCTTTTGATATACTGAAAATTTAGTCCTTCTTAGACTGTCACCAGACAACATGTTCAAAACACTTCTGAATGCTTTAAGATATATAGATTATTTCTTATGGTATAATATCCTGAACAGTACCAATGTGTACACAGTGAACACTCAAATATACAGATTGAATATCTTTTGATGTGATTATCATAGTATTGAGATGCCAATAGTACATAATTGTCAAAGATATATGTGTTAGTTCCTAGCAACACTGGAGTCTAGCTGCATTATTTAAAAATTGCCTTTTGTCTAGGGCTGATTTGATTTTTCTTAAAGCCATCTGTCACCTTGAAACAAGGAAACAGCTGATAGAGGATGATTGACCTCTGAAAATGAAGGTCATATGCAAAAATAATGCTAACACTGACAGTGCAGGGGAAGAGGGGGAGGGATCCAAACTGCAGAGACACTTGAGGAACCAAGATCCATGGAAACAGAATAACACCTTCACTGAAAAATCCTTTGCCATGATTGCATTGCATCAACGTTCAGATATCCAGGACACCACCATTCTGTCACAGCTAGTTTCATGTTGAAGCAACTTGAAGCAATCTAGAGACGTCTGAAAACAGGGAATCTCAATTGAGAAAACTTCCTATGATTAGTTTGTAAGGCATTGCTTTAATTAGTGGTTGAAGGAGGCACAGTCCATTCAGGATAGTGCTATTCCTGAGCTGGTGGTCCCTGGTTCCATAAGAAAGCTGGCTAAACAAGCCATGATGAGCAAGCCACTAAACAGTACCACTCTCTGGCTTCTGCATCAGCTCCGGCCTCTAAGCTCCTGCCCAGTATGAGTCCCTGTCCTCACTTCTCTTAATAATAGATAATGACGTAGACGTGTAAGGCGATTAAACGCTTGCCTCCACAACCAGCTTTTTATCCTGGTGTTTTATCACAGCAATAGCAATCCTATCTAAAATACCCTCCCATCAAGCCAGAAGGAACAATAGAATTGTTACCTTAATATTCTTACCCTTCTATACTTGCAACATTGCTCAGTTTTACAGAAAACTACAACTCAAACATTTTGACCCACCATCACCTTCAAAACTGTACTTTGCATCAAGTTCAATTTGCTCATCAATTTAGGAACTTAAAATCTAGGTTTATTTATAGTTCTCCCACTTTTATGTGTCATAACAGAGAAAGAAAGGCACTAAATGGAAGTGTTTCATAAGTTGTTTTTTTTAATACACCATCTGGACTTTTGTTAAGCTATAAAATACATGCATATTTTTAGGCCAGAGAGCTTAGTAATTTAAGGTATATTTTAGAGATGGATTCCTTACAAAAGGTGGGACAATGGTTTCTAAGTAGTCACAAAAGTATAAAAAGAAAATTTGTTATACACAATTCTTTGAAAAACAGTTAAATTATGCATGGCAATTTACAGTTTTTAGAGGTTTTCATTCATTTTAAATTATGTATATATGTTTTTAGGTATGTGTAGTGCCTTTAGATCACCAAAAGGCATCATATCTCCCAACGTTGGGGTCACAGTCTATTATGAACTGCCCAACTTGGGTGCTGAGGATCAAACACTGTCCCTCTGCAGAGGAGTAAGTGCTTTTAACTGCTGAGCAAGCCCTCCAGGTTCTACCGTAGTTCATTATCACGAAGGCTGATATAAAGTTAATATAAATCATTATTGATTTGACTCCTACAAATGTGTTGCTTTCAACTATTCCAAGTTTGTTTTTACTCAAAGCAACTTTAAGATTTTGTTTCATATATCTCCATGGTCTCAGACTGTACTATGGACAGTGAAATAAATTATGTGTAAACAATTGTATAAGTCTGTTGAGCCTGGTGAGCAAGTCATGCACTAATAGAATCAATGGAATTTCTTAACTTCATCTGAGTGGCACTATGATTCATAAAAACTACATAATGACCTATCCTAGAAGAAGGGAATCTCTTCCATCTTAAATAAATAGATCTAAAAGCATCGGGTGCCTGGAGAGTTGACCATCTCAGTTGCCATGTGTGGCTACAGGTTCATAAATTATGAACATGTAATTTTCTTAGAGGCAAATATCATGGCTGAGGGAGTGCAGATTGACTTCCCAGTTTACAGTGAGGATATGGAATTTATATGTTTCAAGCCACTAGGTGTATGACAGAACACATGGCTTAGAGATCCATGTGTTAACTACAGTCAGTGTATCTAGAGTGGTGAGGCAATAGCTACTATATGAGCAGGGTCACTCACTGCCACATGAGGCTGGTCATTCTACTATGAGTGGTAGGCATTGTTTAGAGTCATGATTTTCATTCTCCTGTCACTACCACGATTGTGACACTGGGAAGTCACCTAGCATTTCTGGGCCAATTTACATATGTTCTTTGCAATATGAAGAAGGTCTTAGTAGAGGTTATAAGAGAAAATATGGGGTTCTTTATTGAGTGCACAAAAGAAAGCATTTAGTTTTACATGAGTAATATTTTCAAAATTTGGCTAGGTCTGCTAATCAACAACACCTATTAAGCTCCCATTGTGAGCAATGGATTGTATTTGATGAAACCTGACCAACAGAAGGAAATGAAATTCTGTCTTCAAGAGCTATTGAATGAAAGGAGATAAATAGCAGATGAATATCCAATGGTTATATATAAAAATTCTGCATTCTCAATGGTATATGCAAATGGCTGAAAACGTTCCTAAGAGATGTCTATTTTAGCCAGGTTATCTACAGAAGTGTCACGCCTGGATGATTTCTTAAAGAAAGACTACAGGTTTACCAGGAGTGTGATCTGTTAAGAGATATATCTTACATCTTTTTCTACCTCAGAGCTTCTAGCAATAGTCATCTTATTCTTCAGATGACCCCCACCAATGACTGAGCAGATAGCTCTGCAAGATACTGGAAGACCCTGCTACTGAGTCTCAAGTTCCTATTGAAAAACCTGCCTTGAGGCCTCCTCACTCTGTTTATATTATTTTCCTTTCATGGATATTTATCAGAAGTTTACCAAGCTTTTTAAACACATGCATTTTTTTTCATGAAAGTGAAAACCTTAGAGAGACTTTATGGTTTATAATATTACTTATAGCATTGAAATTAATGAACCACTACTACACACTACAATGGAGCTAAACCTTTGAAGCCTATGCCAAGTGAAACAAGCCAGTCACAAATATAGTGTATAAAAGAATTGTACTCTTAGTCCACTTTTTTTCTGAAATGTCTGGAATAGACAAAGCTTTAGTGACAGAAAGCAGAGAAGTGGTTACAAAAGTTTGTGGTGGAGAAGGGATGATGATGATTGCTGACAAGATGCAGATCTTTAGAGGTGGTTGCAGTAGACTGAATAAGATTGACCTACAAATGCTCATTTATTTGAATGTTTAGTGAGTGGTAATAGGAGTTTGTGGGACGGAAGTGTATCTCTGCAGGTGGACTTTGGGGTTTCAAATGGCCAAACCAGGTCCTGTGGTTCTCTATCTCTTCCTGCTTCCTGTTGGTTCTGATGTAGAACTCTTAGCTTTATCTCCAGTACCATGTGTGCCTGCATGCTGCCACTCTTTATGCCATGATGAACGAACTAAACATCTGAAACTGTAAGCTAGCCTGAAGTACATGCTTTCCTTATGAAGAATTCCCATGCCAAATGGTAGTGGCACACACCTTTAATCCCAGAACTCAGGAGGCAGAAGAAGAACTCTGTAAGTTCAAAGGCAACATGAACTACAGAGTGAGTTCCAGGAGAGACAGAACTACACAGAGAAATCCTACCTTGAAAATCCTGAGGTCAGGGGTGGTGGAGAGGAGTTGGCAGGGTCATAGTGTCTTTTCACATCAACAGAACATTGACTATGACAGGCTAATAAGAAAAATGCTCTCAAATTACATGTGGTAACTGTACCATAGTCTTATTATATGCACAAGGGTTGACTATAACAAATGGATACAAAACACATAAGCAGTGCATGAACATCTTGTGCTAATAAATTTAACTGAGTAAAAACATTAAAAGTATTTTAAAATACACCTTTTTGTTTTTAAATAGTGATATGGATCGGGAGTAGAAAGAAGGAACTGATGGCACTTGTCCATCCTTCCCTAATAGCTGTCATTTTTCAACACATTAGCCAAGCAAACTTCTACTGTGACAACTGAAATTGAGATTAAGTTAATTTTTACAAAACTTAACTGGTATATCTGGGAGAGGATAAAGAAATGAAAAGCTAAGGAGCCCTTAGAGTGTGCTCCCTAATTGCTTGTTTCTATTCTTCTGTGACTAGGATATTCAGGGTAGAGATAAGCACATACAAGTAGCATGCAACTTGTGATTTCCTTGTAGAGTGTTTATCATGGTGTGTATCACATATTTAAGTAAAGTCTGAGGAGCCATTGAAATGAGAAGAGACATGCACAAAGAAGAGGAGAGGCTGGCCCTGAAGTGGCTGATAGGCCTGTTCCCGCTCTGTACATTCTGTAAAGGATCAGCCTCCTCCAACCTTCTGCCTTGTGAGAACTATGTGTTTATGGTAAAGGATGGCTTTATCCTTAAAGCCATAACTGCCATATGACCACAGACTGACAGATTAAAGGGTTGCCTTAAATGGAAAGGAAAAAAAAAAAGATAAAGACTTATGACTCCAAGGTCAGATGTCGGTTTAGTAGCTAAATATCAGCATGCTTCTAAGTCTACCTAAGATGTGGAAAAAGAAGACCAGAGAGGGATGACAGAATTGTGGTAGGGAAGGCTTCCACCACACGAATGGCAAGCATTGTTGAACTGACAATTTTCCACACAGGTATCCTAGATTATACCTAGGATTGTTTCTACTCCCTCTAACTTCATATAAGGAGGCTACTTGTAGGTCCATCGATTCCATCAGTAAGAAGTATGCGCTATATTAAGAGAGTGGCACAGAGAGGAGAGAGAACCGTGATTCATATGGGGGTTGACAATGCTCTTAAGGATCTCTTAAGTTCACCCAAAGACAGAAAGCATACTTATTTATCAAGCAGGTATAAATGTTTGCTGACACATGACTAATGAAATTGTATAAAGAGAATTTGAAAATTTCCCTGTTAGACATCTGTACGCAGCAGACATTGCATGTGGTCTCTCAGTCTCCATCACTCTAGAAGCACTTTCCAAATGTGAGACAAGCAAACAAATTAATGCAAAAACTATTCTTTATTTAAAACCTTTGATTCTCTGTGCGCTTTACATGTACTGGTAAGTTTTGTCCTGGCTTTTCTCCAATAGTTTCTCCTATATTTAACATCTAGATATAGAAATGGTTGTTATTTGCAATAGTCATTAATTGCTCTAATTCTCTAAAAAATTTTAAGTCACACTTGAAAAGTATACACAACATAATATAATAAGAGAATAGGCTAGTAAGTGCATGCAGTCAGCTGTATAAGTTCCTGCTACACGGGCGCCTTCTGATCCATACACATAGTCAAGGGACAAGGAAACAGAATGATTAACTCTGGGGCCTTGGGAAATAATCTCAAGTATACCCTTGTAGAAGTCTCAGTCAGATATTTCTGTTGACTTCTTTGGTAAAATTTGTTTTCAGTGAGAAGCTAAATGTAAAGTTTCTACGTAGTTGTTATCTAATAAAAGTAGGGGAACACCTTTAACATGTGGGGCGCAGACACTCTGCCAAGAGCACATTCCTCCCTCTCTGTTTTTAAATTGTATAATTTATTTACATTCCAAATGTGGCCACGTCTCCCTTACCCCCCCCCCCCCCCCCCAGTTTTATTGCCACCCTCTTTAACCAACACTACAATTATCTTTCTTTCTCAGTGGTCTCTTTTTTCAGCTGAGCACAAGGACCAATCATTTTTTTTTTTTTAATCCTGTTCCTGTGCCTCTGTACTCCATGACTACTTCCATTGTTCTAGCAATATTAGGTCACATAGGTAGATCATACACCTCCTGGTATCTGAGCACTGTATTTGTTAAGAGTACTCTCAAATTTATAGCTATCTAATCAGTCCATCTACAGGCTCTTCTGCATTATCATTTCCTTCAAATATAAATATACTCATCTCTATTCAACCCTACCCAGATACTGTGCTTTTTAAAAAATTTTCATATCTTCTGGAGTTATTTCCAGAACATACAGAATATTTCTTGATTTTACCCAAACCTCCATCAGAATATCTTTTAGTACTTCACATTAATAGATTATCTTTACTCCAGGAATATTTTTATTGTTACTTTCATGAATTTATGCCATGATGTTCCCAACTTAACCTGAAACACTTTGTATCAGCTTGGACCTACTAATTTCAAGAAGGAGGGACACCTGTCTGGTCAGAATTTGCACTGGTTAATTCTTGTAGGTATTGCTATCATTCAATTCCACTCCAGATTAAAGCTGGCAATTAAACAATCAAAATTGCTTATTTCACTCAAAAAATAGTTTCTTACACTTGGATCACTGTGATTAACAGCACTACACTTTTCAAATGACATTTCCCTAAATTCATTCTTTAAGGAAAACAACAATTAGCTTCCCATTATAGACAGTTTTTAAAAATCTGTACACTAATTAACATGTTCTCTAATTAATTTGAATCCACAAATATTCAAAAGAAAAATGCAATAAATATCAGAGTGATAATACATTTCTATTTTTAATGCAGTGGTGAATGTGAATTATTCTTATAAACATATGAATATATATTTTCATTCCCTAAGTGATAATTTAGAAAACGTAATGACAGAAAAAGTATTACAAAAAGAGTCTACAGTTCATGGAAATAATTATGCTATTTATTATTACTATCATTACTGTGTTTTGAGAACTTAGTATTAACCAATATTTCAGAAAATAAGTTTGCATCAACTTTTATCATAATTATAAAACTTAAAATGATGCTAGGACCAACTCCAGGCTTCCAGCTTTTGAACTATAAAAAGTTTGTCTTTGTACCTGACACATGTACTCAATTATGAATCTGCATTATCACGGTGTCTCCACATACAAATTCTCTCTCCCTCAGGTCTCCATCAGCTTTGTTGGGAAGACATGTGTCTATACCTTTGAAATATCTCCAGAAACCTTCCCCCCAATACATTCTTTCTTACAATTTTAAAACAACTTTAGCCACTCTTGTTTTCTGTTGCCCTTTGTTGGCATTTTGAAAGTAATGACATAGTGACAAAGCTCTCCTGTCTCTAGATGTAGCCAACTGCAGTTTCTGTGTAGAATGAAATCTCTTATTCAAGGATAGCAACTACATGTGACTAAGTTAGAACACATGTCTTCAGGTTCATTTCAAGGCACTTAAACGCCTATTCTCACCTACCTTCTACCTACTGGGTATTTAAGAAACAACCAGTGTCTCTAAACCAGATGTGCTCTTGATCATTGTATAACTCCCCACCCTTCCACGCTCAGTGGCAGCCATCCATCCTTCTCTTCCATGCTCAGTGATAGCCATATCCTGAGTACTTTATGTTGGAATCAACAATAATTTGCTCTCAGGAGAAACTCATGTTCTATACTTCTACTTTCAGCTGTCTTGACTCCTCACATAGAAGTGAAGGTGTTGTTAACATATTGTGCATGCTCTATAACTTTTGTGTTTGTGTGTGCATACAACACACACACACACACACACACACACACACACACACACACACTCTGCTGTGTCCTTAAAGTACCACAGAATGATGCATGTGCATCATAAAAATATGAGTGATTAAAATGACAGAAATAAACACTAACATATTTGAACACCAATGAAACACAATAATTCAAACTACCTAAGTTACAAATTAATTCTGTTTTAGATAGGCCCAGACAGAAATGTAATAGTGTTATAATCTTTTAACATACAGAATATGGCCCCATATATATCTTGGGGGAAAAGTCATAAAATGAATATAAAACTCTATGAGAAAACAATTTAAATTATCTGTAAACAATTGACACGAAACTATTCAATAATATAACTTATACATTCCTTAATACAAAATACTTGCTGGATTGTAGTAACACGTGGAACTGCATTTTTAATAATACGTATTATCAAGTAATCTTTATAATATTGCTGATGCTACCTACCCACGGATGAAAAGAAATAGAATGTCCCAAGCAGAGAACGAGATTTACACTTTCCAGTCTCTCGGCCTGTGTTCCTCTTCCCAGCTTGACGTTTCCATGCATACTGCCATGTCAGAAGTCTGATCATACATTAGCCATGCACCACCTGTTGGGTCTCATTCCAAACTGACAGCAGTTTGTGTGCCGATAAAGCTGGCTATCAAGTTTCTTTAACCAGAGTGGTAACATTACCCAGAGATGTGTACTACTATTCAATTTCTTTATATACAACCTTATGTCTCTGTATGTGCCCGTGAGTTCTGATTTTGGTAAATATATACATAGACAGAATATAAAAAATATTTGCTTCTTATTTTAAATATGAATTCACAGACAAAATAATCACTTATATAATTTCTAAATATAACTAATATTTTATAGGGGAGATTTATAAAAGCCTAAAATATGTGAAAAAAGATATAAAAGTTTGTATAATGCAAAATTACTGGAAAAATGAAATGTTTTAAACTTTTATTGTAAGTGGTAATAGACAACTGGGCTTAGGTATTGAATACCTTGAATAAAAACTATTAATTTTAAAATAATTTTGAAGAAATAATGAAATAATTATAAAAGATAAGAATTCAGAAAAAAATATATAATTGGCATCAGAAAGGAGAAAGAAATATGGAAATATGATACATGTAAACAATACAGTTTCATGTGAAATTGGACTCAGGCTCGTTCAAGTATTGGATGAAAAATCTTTATTCCTCAGTCATTCCTTACTTAAACATATCAGAATTTTTATAACAGTAACCAGATTAACAACAAATCAATCAGCCAACAGCTGACATGTTGTTCCACCTTGTCTCACAACAGCATCGGTAGCGGCAGTCTAAGCACATATTTAAACAGTAAGTATAATGAGAATGAACACTGAAGCTATAGAAACCAAGTAAGCCATAAAGGAAAAAAATGTATCTAGAAATAATGTGAAAATATTCTTTAGAAAATTTATTCAAGGATTCAAACTGGCCATTAGAAGACATTTTGTATATTTAGGTTTATGTACTTTAGAATAAACATAAAAATAAGCCAAATGTTAAAACTCACATTTAATAAAAATGAAGAGAGATAAGAGATACTCTGGGGAGAGTTTAATGAAATCAAAGCAATATTATTTACTTAATGAATGTATCATTTTAATATAACATAAAATATTCTGGAAAGTTATACTGACATAATGATAGCCAATATTGCTTGTAATAAGCAATACTTATGAATTATTAAGTAAGACCTACAATTTTAATCACATGGCAATATGTTTTAAAACTTTGACTCAAACTTATACTTTTTATAATATATATGTAATATGTATAAATATATATAATCCAATAAATAGAGGCCTATGAATTAACACTTTGTAATGAAGAGATCAGATTGTTTTGGATCAATTAGCATTATTTTTTGACCATTACACCATATTCTCATTTTTCTCATATTCTTTTGTTTTATTAGTAAATTAGAGTTAGTTTTATAAACCACCACTGCATCCACAAATAGTTGGGAGTGAAAGAAAAATTTATTGAACTGAAAGAAAAAAATAACATGATTATGATTAGATGCTGAAAAGACCCTTGATAAGAGCCAACACCCCCTTCCTGTTAATGATATTCAAGAAGTCAGGGATACAGGGCACATCCCTAAAAATAGCCAAAGCAATATAAAGCAAGCCAGTAGCCAACATCAAAGTAAATGGAGAGAAAGTATAAAGTATTCCACTAAAATCAAGGACAAGATAAGGCAGTCCACTCTCGCCCTATCTATTCAATATAATACTTGAAGGTCTAGCCAGAGCAATAAGACAACTAAAGAAGATCAAGGGGATACAAATAGGAAAAGAAGAAATCAAAGTATCACTATTTACGTATATGATAGTATATACATAAGTGACCCCAAAAAATTCTACCAGAGAACACCTACAGTTGGTAAACACCTTCAACAAAGTGTCTGAATATAGAGTAACTCAAAGAAATTGGTAGCTCTCCTTCATAAATTGATAAACAGTCCGAGAAAAAAAATAGGGAAACAACATTCTTTACAATAGCCAAAAATTTTGGTATAATCCTAACCAAGCAAGTGAAAGATCTATAAGACAAGAACTTTAAGTGCCTAAAGAAAGAAACTGAAGAAGATATCAGAAGATGGAAAGATCTCCCATGCTCATCGGCAGGTAGGAATATTGTAGGGAAATGGCAGTCTTGTCAAAAGCAATCTGTAGATTCCATAAAATTCCCATGAAAACTTCAACACAATTTTTATAGACATTGAAACAACAATTCTCAACTTCATGAAGACTCAGAAATAAACTCACATTCCTATGGACACTTGATTCTTGATATGGAAGCCAAAACCATACAATGGAAAAGCGAAAGCATCTTCAACAAATGGTGCTGGTATAATTGGATGTCTACATGTAGAACAATAAAAATAGTTCCATATTTATTACACAGCACAAAAATCAAGTACAGGTGGATCAAGGACCCCAACATAAAACCAGACAGACTAAATTTCATAGAAGAGACAGTGGGAAATACCCTTGAATGCATTTGTTGCAGGAGTCAATTTTCTTAACAGAACACCAATGGCTCAGTGTCTAAGATCAACAATTGATAAATGAAATCTCATGACACTACAAGGCTTCTGTAAGGCAAAATATTGTTAACGGGACAAAACAGCAGTCTATAGATGGGAAAGGATCTTCACCAACCCTACATCTGGTAGAGGGCTAATACCCAAAATTTACAAAGAATTCAAGAAGTTAGACACCAACAACGCAAATAACCCCCCAAAGGGCTACAGAACTAAGAAGAAAATTCTCAAAGAGGAATCTTGAATGACTGAGATGCACTTAAAGAAATGTTCACAGTCTGTAGTCATCTGGGAAGTGCAAATCAGACCAACTCTGAGTTTCCATCTTACACCTGTCAGGATGGCTGAGATCCAAAACACAGGAGCTAGCCCATGTTTGTGAGGATATAGTCAAGAGAAATACTACTTCACTGCTACTAGGAGTGCAAACTTGTACAACGACTCTGAGAATCAATTTGGCAGTTTCTCAGAAAACTGGGAAGAGTTCTATCTCAAGACCCAGCTATAGCACACCTGGGCATATAACTAAAAGATGTTCCAACAACAATGCAGAAAGACACTTGCTCAACTAAGTTCATAGCAGCTTTATTCATAATATCCAAAATTAGGAAACAACCTATATGTCTCTCAATTGAAGAATGGATTAAAAAAAAGTGTGATACATCGGCACAATGGAATAATATTCAGCTATTAAAGACATTGTCAATTATGCAGGCAAATGGACGGAACTTCTGGATATCATCCTCTGATAGGTAACCCAGTCCCAAAAGGACATGTATGGTATGTAGTCACTTATATGTGGATATTAGCCATAAAATACAGGTACTATTCCACACTCCAAAGACCTAAAGAAGCTAAACAAGAAGGAAGGCCAAAGTAAGGAAGTTTGAGTCTCATTTATATGGGGTAATAAAATAGTATAACAGACAGATGGAAGCAGAGAACTGGGATTAAGGGTATAGGGAGGGAAATGAGAGGTTCAAGATTAGGTGTGGGGGAGGTCAGGAGCGGTTGCTAGATGGCCATGAAAATGATTGGAAATCTGCACCAAACAGGGGTGAGGGCATGGGATGCATCTCCAGGATGAGAAAGAGACCTGGGATACCGGAGGTGCCCAAGAATCAATGGGGGTTACCTTAGCTATAACTCACAACATTGCAGATATGGAACCTGAGGAGGTTACCTCCTGTAGCCAGGCAACACCCCCCAGTGGAGAGATAGAGACAGCAAGCTACCTACAAAACTTTCAACTCAAAATTTATCCTGTGTACAAGAAATGCCGGCATGGGAGATGTAGTAGAGTCTGAGGAAATGGCCACCCAATAACCTGCCCAACCTGAGACCCATCTCATGGACAAGCACCAATCCTTGACACTATTAGTAATAGTGTTATGCTTTCAGACAGGATCCTGTTGCCCTCAGAGAAGGTCCACCCAGCAGTTGACTAGGACAGATGCAGATAGCCACGGTCAAACAGACCATGGAACTTTGGAACTCTTATGGAAGAGTAAGGGTAAAGATTGAGGGCCATGAATGGGATAGAACTCCACAGGAAGGCCAATAGAGTGAACTAACCTAGACCCTTGGGACTCTCAGAGTCTGAACCACCAACCAGAGAACATACACAGACTGGACTTATTCCTCCCCGTACATATGCATTTGTGCAGCAGATGGGCAGCTTGGTCTTCATGTGGGTCCTGAACAACTAGAACAGGTACTATCCTGAAAGTTGTTGCATGAATGTGGGCTATGTTTCTCTAACTTGGCTGCTTTGTCTGGCTTCAGTGGGAGAGGAATTACCTAGCCTTGCAGACTTGAAGTGCCAGGGTGGTTGTATATCCAGGGGGCTCCCAGGTGCTCAGAAGACATGAGAAGTGGGAATGGAGGAAGAATTGTGGCAGGGGGGTGACTGTTAGGGTATCAGTGAAAGGAATGTAACGTGAACAAGTAAAAATTAAAATTAAATAAAAAACTTGCCTAGATCAGATTGCCCTGTGGTAAAAAGTATGTAGGGTAGTTAATCTTGATTAATAATGAATGCAGTACTGCCCAGCCCACCTTGAGCAGCATCTCTACACAGACTATCCTGGACTAAACTACAACAACACTCTAGCAAACCCTGAGGGAGCAAGCATGAAATGAGTGTCCTAAGTGCATTCTGATGTTCTTTGTCCGTGAATGAGTTCTCTGGTCTGAAATGATGCTATGTGAAATAACAGGCCACGCTGCATTCATGTTCCTGTCATGAGAAATTGCCCTGAGTTCAGCCAATGAATCACTGTAGCCTAGAAGTATGAGATTAAATAAACACTCTCTTCATGAAGTGGTTTTAGTCAACTTGCTACATCATACCAACAGTTACTAGAACATATACCTGATCCAAAAAGTCAACATCCAAAATGCAAAGCCATATACTAGTGCCAAGCACTTAAGATATGGGATGTTCTACATAAAGTTTTTGGATATTTCTCTTTGTTTCCATAGTTTTCTTTATTGGTTGTTAATTTTACTTATTCATCAAGACTGTATTCATATTTTTTATGGAGTCAAAATCTTTTTGTTTCACTTTTTTTTATTTTAGTTATATGAATACACTGTTGCTCTCCTCAGATATATCAGAAGAGAGCAAAAGAGCATTGGATCCCATTACAGACAGTTGTGAGCCACCACGTATTTGCTGGGAATTGAACTTGGGACCTCTGGAAGAGCAGTCAGTGCTTTTAACCCCTGTGCCATCTCTATATCCCCCTTGTGTTTCACTTCTAATGACAGCATTTTTTTTTTT
>JADRCD010223369.1:0-28000 GCA_019843815.1 Montemys delectorum
TAAACGGGCTCATTGCCCCTCTGACCCATAGTCTTCTTCTCTCTCAGGTGTGTGCCACCGGCAAGCCTACCTCACAGGGTTGTTGTGAGGGCTGATCGGCTGTAACAGTGTGATGTACATGCTGGCTGTCCCCAGGGATGATGCTGTGATGGGATGGCTCGAAATCACAACCTATGCCTTTATTAGTGGTCTCTGAATAAAGAGTCTCACTGTGGACCCTGAGGTTGTATTCCAGCAGTTGATGTGGTATGCAGAGCTGGCTGTGAGCTGCTGACTGTGTGGCCCTGGCTAAGTGCTTGTGTGGTGCACGCATGTCGGCTTCTACGTTCCTCCGTGCTTCCCTGACCCCCCCTCTCTTTCCATCATCGTGGCTGATGCTGCTGGTTGTGTGAAGGCCAAGGCTGGCTGGGCCACTGTGCTTTGGGGCATTTATAAAGGATGGCATCTGCTGGGAGATGCTTCTTCAAGCTTGTGTTTCTGTGTATGTGATGTGTGTGTGCATTTACACCCCCGGGCCAGTGCCAAGAACCAAGGGTCCATAGAGGGGCTTCCAAATGATGGCATCTTTGAATATTTTCTTATGCCTCTCTCCACTTTTAGCTGGTAGGCCTGGATGGTTGTTTTCACCCCCTTTCTTTCCCTGCCAGGAGACGAAAAAAAATTAGCTTTCCCTAGACACAATTCTGCTTTGGACTGAGCTTTAGGTTTACACACTTGGTACTGCTGTCCTCAGCATGATCCCATTCCCTGGATGGCAAACTGAGAGCCAGGGACAATAGTCACATTCCCGTGTGAATAACTCCTTCCACTCCACCAAACAAAGCCTCAGCAAGCCAAGCTTCTTAGGCTCACGGCTGCCTGACCCTGGCGTGCACTCAGACTGGTCTCCATCCACCTTATGTCCCACTGTCCACCTAGGAGTTTCCTGGCAGGGTAAAAGGCATGAAGGGAGGAGCAAGGAGGCAGTGTGTCCTTCCAGGTCTCCCAGTTCTAGAGTGTCCTGGTCAATGTCTATCTGGCATCCGCGTTTCCTATGAGGGCCTTTCCGTGACATTGACTTCCATCCCCAGTCCTCATCCTGGGAATCTGGGAGATTAGCCTTCCACGTTCCCACTCTTGCTCCAAGCCCACTCTACAAAAGTTCCGCCCCTCTGAGCTCCCTGTGTGGCCTCTGGCTTTCAAAGCCCTTGTGTCTCAGCCCTAGATGCCCTTAAGCCCTTGGTGTTGTCACTGTGTCCTTGGGTTCAGGAGCCTGTGTTTTCATTGTTCCCTCTGGAAGCCATGTCTTTGTGATTCTGCCTCCCTCAGGCTGTGTTCAGGGCCTGCTATGTGGCTGCTACTGTTCATCCCCTCTTTGACAACTTATTGGAGGCTTTGCTTCTGTGCTCTGGGGTCTCGTGGTGGGCACATGTGGGTAGGGCCCTTTGCTCAGGTAATTTTGACTCTGTGTCTAAGTGCCTGGTCTCCCATGGGCCTTTGGCCCCTTGTGGACCACATTTATGGGTGACTCTCAGGTAGCTTGTGTCCCTTGGAAGTAACAAAAGGGAAGCCAGGGGCCTGGCAAATAGGGGACACTTAGAATTTTGGCTAAGCTCTAAGCATGTTCCAACTCAATGCCACACTGCCTCTCGTTGTAGTGGGCGCCTAATACATGTCACACTGCCTCTTGTTGTAGTGGGCGCCTAATACATGCTGGAGGAAGGCAGTGAAGGCTAAGAGAATGTGGATAGGCGGATGACTGGGAGGACTTCCTGTAAAGACTTTGCCTAGGATCTGTCAGCTACAGGACGCCCTTCCTGTTAGGAACACTGCTTTGGAGATATTTATGTCCAGAGTAAAACTTTCTGAGGACTAAAATGTCCTCATGGATATTTTGGCCTGAGTGAACTTGAAAAGGAGTTGTTTGGCAATTCCCAAATTCTAAGGAGGACGTGGCTGTGCCCATATCATCGCTGAGACCCACCCCACCCCCCAGGTGAAAGGAGATTATTTACCCCCCCCCCCAAAGCCTTTGTCCCCAGCATTGGTGACAATCAGCATTGACCTAGAAGTTACTTGTGAGGTTTAGGGTACAGCCTTGAGCACCCGGCAGACTGGGGATAGAAGAGATTGGACCCCAGACCTTGGATTCTTATTTTCTACAGAGTGCTCCATGGGTTGGCTCAGGGGTAGGGGAGGGGTCCCAAGGGTCTTACCCATTTGGGCATCAGACCTGTTTCTGTTTTTTGTTTTCTTCCAACCAAACCTTGAGCAGCTTACCGAAACCACCCCCAGCCTTAGTTTCTCTTCCTGCACAAAAGGGTGTCATTGGTGACTGCCCATCATATGGTGGCTCATGAGAATCAAGTTCTGGGTTCTGTTCTCTCCTAGCTCCTTGCTGACACTGTGGCCATGGCTGTTTGCCATGTCCTAGAAATAGTCAAACCAACCTGGTTTGAGTGGGGGATTTAGTGAGATTTGTTTGTGTGTGTGAAAATGAATGTTTTGTTGCTTGGTATGCAGGTGCTCATGTCTGCTAACCCATACTAGCTGCTGTGGAGGTGGCCATGGGCACCTGGGTACAGATGTACCCTAGTTTCTGAAACTTCAGGTCCATGTGAGACTCGGGCAGAGTGGAGGGCAGGAGGGTAGCACCTACCCAGCTCTGGAGGGACATAGAGAGAGGCCTTGCTCATAAATGTTGGGATTCTGCAGTTTTGTTAGGAGGCATTGAGGTACACGTGGTAAATTGAGATACAAGACCAGGAAGAATAATTAGAATATTTAGAGGCCAAAGTCTTTGGAAAACCATCAGGGTTTAACAGACTGTGAATTGACTTGGGGGTGGTGTGAGAAAGATGGAAAATTGTAGAATGGGTTAGTGAGGGCAGGAGCTGGTGGGTAGGTGTTGCCACACCCCCATGGCTGCCCAGAAGTTGGGCCTTCTACATAGCTCAGGCTTTCTGAGCACAGGGCTGGGTTGTCCCCTCCAGTTCCTACCTTGCCTTGTGCATGAGAACTCTTATCAGCTACGGGGATGGGGAGCAGATGGTCTTCATCTGCAGCTGTGTCTCTCTCAGCTTCCACAGCCACGGGAACGCCTGGCACATTTCCTGTGGGACATGCTGGACCCAAGACTCTGGACCCTGGCCTCCCCTTGAGTAGAGAGACCAACCTACTGACTGATGAACTGCGATGACCCTGGGGTCAGGCATGTGGCCTCGATCCCTGTCCATGGACCCTAAGACTTGGGGGGGAAGGCTGTGGAGTCTTCACTGTTGAGTCCACATCTGTGAAATGGGCTCAGGTCCCTACCTCACAGGGCTGTTGTGAGACCCCTGCGATGTGCTTAGAAGCATGGGGCCTGGTGGCTCATGGTGCTTTCAATAAATGGTTTTTTGTCTTAACTAAAGCAGTGATGGGTGTGCTACTAATATGAGGGAGGGTGGGTGTCTTGCTGGGGCTTCCTTTTGTAGTTTAGTGGGGCTGAGGAGTTGCCTCAAATGCCATAAAGTCACCTTTGTGCTACCCTGTGTGTGCTTAAGAGATGGATGTACTGGGGCCTGATGAAGGGCCTGTGCTCGGTGGCTTTAGAAGAACCCTTTCCTCGTGCACTCAGGATGTCAATTTCCTTCTGGAAATGAAGCCATGCAAGAGCTGTGGGAGGTCTGGCTTTGGAGCCTGAGGGGCTCACAGCTCCGGTCCTTGGAGCTCCAGAGAAAATGTTGCTCCGGGGCTGAGTTCTGTGCACCCCCCTTGCCCTCCACATTCCCCGGGGCTATGCCAGGGCCCTAGCTGAGGAGTCATCATGACCCAGATGGGTTGGGTCAACACAGCTTCTACAGAAGTGGTTCCTGAATGGGTCTGAGTGAGTGCTCAGACATTCATGATGCCTGGCATCAGGTATGCTGCTTGAGCTTGGGGAGGTGGGCCCTACCCTCACGACTTCTGAGGGGCCCGGGGGGGACAGTCAGGCTGCCTGAGCAGCTGAGAGGAGGGAGTTGGGAGCTAGGGGAGGGAGAATAGAGCTGAGTTTTGGTAGATCCTGGCTACATCTAGAGCAGATGACATGAGCATCATCCCAATGAAGAGGACGAAGATGGTCATAACCACCATAGCTGCCACATGTCTACCAAGACCACAGTTGCTACAAAGTGACCAGCATCTCCTAAGATCACTGCTGCATTGCTGCTGCTGCCACTACCCCTCCCCTGCCCTCCCTCCTCCCCCTTCCCTCTTTTCTTCCTTTCCTTCCTCTTCCGACTTCTCCTTTTCCTCTGCTTCTTCCCTGCAGATGTCTTTTTCTTTTCATTCTTCTTCCCCTTTCTTCCCTCCTTTCTTCTTTTTTCCTCTTCTTCCCTTTCTTCCCCCCTTTTGTCTTTCCTCCTTTCCCCACTTCCTCATTCTCAGAGAAGCACCCGGCAAAAGCAGCTGCATGTTCATAGCACCGACCGTCCTCCTGCTTAAAGCACCATCTTGAAGAACTGGACACGACCCAGCCTAGAAGAGCCAATACCAGCCAAGATGGAGACTCTGGCATGTGTGATGATGAATCACAGTGCAGACAACAGTGAGAAGATATGAGAGAGTCCCAGCATCCAGCAGAACCCTTCCTGTGGGGACCAGAGCCTACCTATGAAACTCAGGCTTCTACAGCGAGTGTCCTCATGCTGCTTTACCGTAAAGGCCTCCACTTCAGCTTCTGCTGGAGCCCAAATGTCCAGAAAAAAGACTTTTCTTGATATTCCAGAGAAAATAGCTCATCTGCAGCTTTCAAACAAGCCTCATGCTTTGTCAGTGTCTCTAAGTGGAGTTCTGTGTTTATAGTCCAGCCCCGAGGCCCAAGCCCAGCCTCTGATGAAGTTAAGATACCCAGCTGAAGGAGTCTGCTCATGTCCTGGACCAGGATGTCAACTCCAGACCCTGACAGACTTTGGACATTCAGAATAAGATCTCCTTTTTGGTATGTCAGAGCACAGAGCCCAGCTTCAGCCTCGGAGAGACCTCAGGGACCAAGAAGGAGGGACTTCCTTGTTCTAGAGATGGGACTCTAACTCTAGCTCTTGTCTTCAGTCAAGCCCAGAAGTCCAGAAAGAGGTAGTTCTTTGACATTCTAGTGCCAAACTCCAGCTGTAGCCTCTAAGAAAACTCTGATATCTAAAGAAAGTCTTTCATGGTCTAGACCAGTCACCAGTGAAGCATAAACATCTGGAAACTATTCAATTTTTTAGAGCCAGTAATCCACCTCCAGTCTCTTGTAAAGCCCAAATGTCCCAGAAAAATTGACAATATAAAGCTATAATTCAACGATGATTTTTGAAGAAGCTCAGAAAAAGAGACCACCTTGATAGTTTTAATCTAGGACTCTAGCTTGTTTGTCTCCACTGAACTTTACATGTGTTAAAAAGAGGGACCTCTTTGATTTTCTAGAATCAAGACTCTCTCTCCCTCTCCTCTGATGAACTGTAGATATCCAGAAAGACTGACTTTTGTCAATTTAGAGCCAAGACTCTGCCTCCAGTCTTGAGTGATGCTCAGATGGTCACAAAGATGGATGATCTTGAGTGAGAACTAGAGTGAGAACTGCACCTTTAATCTTTGATAGAGCTCAGATGTCCGGAAAGAGCTGTCTCTCTGATGTTCCAGACCTAGGACCCTCCCTCCAGCCTTTGATGAAGCTCAAATGTCCAGAAAGAGGGACCTCCCTGATGTTTCAGACCTAAGGCTCTACCTCCAGCCCAGAAAGAGGGGGCCCCCTCTGATGTTCCAGACCTAAGACTCTACCTCTAGCCTTTGATGAAACTCAGATGTCCAGAAAGAGGGACCTTTCTAATGTTCCAGACCTGGGACTCTACCTCCAGCCTTTGAAGCTCAGATGTCCAGAAAGGGGGACCTCCCTGATGTTCCAGACCTAGGACCCTCCCTCCAGCCTTTGATGAAGCTCAAATGTCCAGAAAGAGGGACCTCCCTGATCTTCCAGACCTAAGACTCTACCTCTAGCCCAGAAAGAGGAGCCTCTCTGATGTTGCAGACCTAAGACTCTACCTCCAGCCTTTAATGAAACTCAGATGTCCAGAAAGAGGGACCTTTCTAATGTTCCAGACCTGGCACTCTACCTCCAGCCTTTGAAGTCTAGATGTCCAGAAAGAGGGACCTTCCTGATGTTTCAGACCTAGGACCCTCCCTCCAGCCTTTGGTGAAGCTCAGATATTCAGAAAGAGGTTCTCTCTCATGTTCTAGACCTAAGAATCTACCTCTAGCCTTTGATGAAGCTTAGATGTTCAGAAAACAGCATTTCAATGATGCTATAGAACCAAGACTCTATCTATCTATAGCCTTTGATGATGTTCTGATGTCCATAAAGAACTTTCACAGTGTACTAGAACTAGGACTCCATCCCCACCCTGTGATGTCCAGATGTCCAGAAAGGGGACCTCCACTCTGTTCCAGAAACCTGGCTCTACCTCTAATCTTTGATGTCCAATTATCCAGAAAGAGGAGCCTTTGTGATGTTCTAGAACAAAGACTGTACTTTCATTCGTAGATGAAGCACAGAATGCCAGAAGCACAGAAGTCTAGAAAGGGGGTCCCCCTTAACGTTCTTGAGGTAGAATACCAGTTCAAGGTCCTGAAACTTAGACACCCAGAAGAGGATCTCTTTAGTCTTCTACAAGTCTGCATTTCTAGTCTCCAGTGATGATCAGAGGTCCAGAAATATGGATTTTTTTCATGTGCTAATGGCAAGAATCCAGCCCATTTTCAGTGAAGCTCAAATATCTAGATATAGAGGCTTTCTTCATTTTCCAGATCTAGAATTTCATTTCATTATCTAATGGAGCTCAGGTGTCTAGAAAGAGAGACCTCCATATTGTTCTAAAGATAGAGCTCTGGTAAAGCTCAGATAGATTCAGCAAGAGAGACCTCTTTGATGTTCTTCTAGAGTGGAGATGCCATCTTTAGACTCTAATGAGGTTCCAGTGTCCAGAAGGAGACCTTTGTGGTGTTCTGCTTTGGATGATCTGTCCAGAAGAAGGGACTGCTTTGGTGTTCTTGAGCTGAAAGTCACACTTCAATTTTTGAGAAAAACTCAGATGTCTGGAATTGAGAAAAAATACTTGGAGACTGCAGGCTTTTCTGGGACAGAGCTGAGTATGTCCAAAGCTTGACCTGAGACTGGAGGGGACAAATGTAGTGCTTTCCTGTGGCCCATGGCATTCGATGACTTTAACGTAACAGAGAGAGAGAGTTCCAAGTTTTCCTAAGAAATGTAGAAAAGAGACTCCTGGTAGCAGAACTGAGTGTTGTAAGAACCTGACAGCTGATGTTATGGATTGCAGATAAAAAGATCTTTCAATGATGCCTGCCCAACAGTACTTAATGCTAATATGTAATATGTAAATATTACATAATAGCGAAGCACCACTTTCTGCTTTTTAGTTGTGCTGGGTCCATGGCTGGACATACACCAACCAGCTTTGACCCCACAGGAATGCCAAGTTGCCTGGAATGTCTCTGTGGCTTAGCTCCTCTCCCACTGCAAGGTGCTAAGTGCCCACTCACAAGCCTGGTGTCAAGCTGCAACCTCGGGGCTGGTAAGAAAGGGCTGCCTCCTTCCAGCAATTGAAGTTCACTGAATCTGAGGCTTGGGACAGGACAAGGCTACTGTGATAAACTACAAAGATTGCAGCAGCCACAAAGGAGACCCTCAAGTCATTGGAGGCTTGGACACTGACGTGCCAGATGAGGCTCTGTTTGAAGCTGAAGGCTTGCTCTGTGCTTCTCGGTAGCATCTCTTGTCTTCTTGGGACATGGTTGAGCCCATACTCTCCACTGAGCTTGAGAAATGAAAGTTGAATAAATAAGAGAAAAAAATAGTGACTAATTCAAAAACTGTAAGAGCATCACGGAGGGCTTCCACTTAGAGGAGAGAGCCTTGCGTGTCATTTTGGACAGGCCCACTGTGCAGCCTGTATACTGGGGACTTCTGAGCACTCGCCCATTAGCTAGACTGTTCTGACAGGGCTCCGTTTTCCAGCGTGACTCTCTATTTAGCTGGCGTGTAGAGGAAAGGAAGCAGCTAAGAAGAGTTCCCGAGAAAGTCCCTGATGGTGCCACCTTCTTTTTGGTGACCCTGCCTGGACATTCAGTTGAATTTGGACTGTGTACACAGAACTTTCTTCGATGAGTAACTGGATTTGAATGAAATGAAAGACCATCTTTGAGGACTATCCCTTCTCTCATCTGGCCAAGATGTTTTAGAAGGTTTCCAAGAACTGGTGATTGCTGAGTTCCTAGACGTCTCTACAACAGATTTTGAGGCCAAAGGAAAGACTGGGGAAGCCGACTCATGAGATGAAGAGCGCGCACTTCTTCGAAGACGTCACTCCTCAGCCACATGCACAAGACTCAGGCAGAGAGTGGTGGTGTCAGGAGCGGCGTCGTAGACTTCAAGATCATCAGGCACAGCTTCGGACTTGAGGTAGAGGTGATAGCTGGGGTACAGCTTCCGTGATGGAAAATTTGCCTAGTCTGTGTGAGGTTCTGGATCCTATCACTAGCTCTGATAGCCCCACCCCCCAAATGAGGGAGAGAGGGTAAGACAGAAAGGAAGAAGATCAAAATATTGTTCTTTCTCCCTGTCTAGGTACTCCTGGGTATTTGCCAAGGCTTCTAGCCTCAGTTTCCCATTATTCAATTTGTTCTTTTCCAGGCTGCTCAGGGTCACCTGTCTGTGGCCTCTCCATCCACCTTATTTTACAACCCATAGCATTCAGAGTCAAATGGTGGGGTCCAGATGATTAACTCCAAGGGATGGTTAGCTTCTTCAATGATAGCCACTGGACAAGACAGACCAGGGTCAGGGAGGGGATAATGATTCTGGAGAGGAAAATCATAGTCTTTGTCACTCTTGGAATGAGCTGAGCTGGGTCCCAGCTTAGTGTAGAGGGCTTGTGGCTTGGTGATACTTTGACCACAGTTTTCTCCTGATGGCTGTAATTTTCCTCTTGTCCTCTCTGGCAGCTGCCATTATTGAGGCTGAGCTGTAGTGTGCCAGGGGCACACAAAGGCAGTGAGGAGCTCTCCACCCCCACCCCACGCCCCAGCACATGCTTATTTCCATAGTAGATGCTTCTAACTGACCTTCCTCCCATCCTCACAGGACACCTTGGACTCAGCTCTGGATTCCACACCCCATCTCTCCCACACAGTGTCCTATTGGGTGATGTAGACTTCCAGAAAGCCCCTCACTGAGTCTGGAGCCCTTAGTGGCCGGGCGGATGGAGAGGGCCGTCAGCAGAAGGCAGGTGGGGTTCAGTAAAGGAGAGAGGCCCCTGATGGCCCTATGAAGTTAGTTAGGATCATCTGCTGGGCTAGTGCCCCAGGTACCCTTGCACTTCACAGCTGACTCTCTCATGACCCGGACCCTAATCATATTGGGCAAGTAGGTGGGAATTTGGTGGTAGCTTCATTTAATCCGGCAGGTTATTAATGCCTACTGTGTATAGGGTCTGTGTACAGATGACGTTCTGGAGGGTGGCTGGGTAGTGAGGGGGTCCACTAGGAAGGACGTAGTCAGCAAGCCTGGGGGGTGGGCGGTGCTGGACATGGAGGGTGGCTAGTGGGAGGGGGAGGGAGTTGGTGTATTCCAGATCACTGTCTATATACCTGCACTTTACAAAGCACTTTATTGTTTGCATGGTGTTGGCTGACGGTGTGAAATATGAATGGAGGTGTGTGTGTGTGTGTGTGTGTGTGTGTGTGTGTGTGTATGTATGTGCGTGTGCATGATGGCCAAACCGTATATTCCCAGGTGGCCCTAGAGGAAGTAGGATTCTTTCCTCAGACTGCCTTCTGGTCCAAAACTTCAGATTAATGCCCCTAACCTCCTTTTACTTAGACTCAAGTACCATTCCTCTAAAAGGCCGAGGCCTGATGGCTCACACAGCTCTGCTCACATAGCTCACAAACCTCTTCTAGAGAGTTTTGCTATGTGAGAGCCTCAGATGGCAGCTATCCCCACCCCTTTACCCAGTTCTTGGGCAGCCAGGGCAGTGAATAGTGCCTGAGTGGCACAGCCTAAATGAGCCCCCATGTCCACTGGTCCATGTGTTAGGTTCAGGTGGGCACTGGACTCCCATTAGAGGCCTCATCATGCAAAGCCCTAGTCTGTGTGAGTTGTGAAAATGTGTGTGTATGTTGTGTGTTGTGTTGTGTTGTGTCTGTGCGTGTGTCTGTTTGTGGGCGCATGCGCGTGTTAGCTTTGAGCCTGCTTGTGTGTATCTGTGTGGTTTGTATGAGTGTGCATATGATAGTGGTGGGTGCCTGGAAATAAGAAGAGACTGAGTGGATTCCCCCCGAACCCCACATGCCTAGAGACTTAGTGGATCCCCCTGAACCCCACATGCCTAGAGACTGAGTGGATTCCCCCCGAACCCCACATGCCTAGAGACTGAGTGGATCCCCCCGAACCCCACATGCCTAGAGACTCAGTGGATCCCCCTGAACCCCACATGCCTAGAGACTCAGTGGATCCCCCTGAACCCCACATGCCTAGAGACTCAGTGGATCTCCCTGAACCCCACATGCCCTAGTGCAGAATCTACCTTTTTGCCCCAGTGTCCTACGCCCAGACCTCCTAGATTTGCCCCCCAGCCAATCTCTGTGGCTAGTGCCACTACAGGGTTAAGAGTTGGTGGTCAGTCCCTAAGCCCTTTGTGTTCCCACTCCCCATCTCCCCCTTCTTTCTGGCCATAAGGCTTAGAAAGCCCCCCAGTGTGTGCATGAGTGGGGTACTTCCCCTCCCCCATCAGTTGCAAACAGCCCCTTCCATCAGGGCTTCTCTTCCCTATGCAGAGTAGGACAACTTGTCCACTCTCCATCTCCTACCTTCTTGCTTGGGGTTCGAATCAGCTCCCTAGACCCTGAGCTCCCCGACCCCATTCTCCAGTTTCTGGGATAGTTGGCTGGGCAAGAATTGGTCTACCTCCTTAGACCAACCTCCCAAGCCATTCCCTGGGGTACCAGCCACCCTTTGGCGCTGGTCTGGGTACCCCCAGACTGGATGAGCTTTCCAGATTGCACCACTGCAC
Organism: Montemys delectorum; assembly: GCA_019843815.1. NCBI lineage: Eukaryota > Metazoa > Chordata > Mammalia > Rodentia > Muridae > Montemys > Montemys delectorum. The sequence goes on from JADRCD010223369.1 coordinate 11,070, forward strand.
CACAGCTTCAACAGAGACACCTGCACCTTTACTCCGAGGGACCACCAAGAGATGACACCATCCAACGGGCTCCAGGTAAGTTCTCTGCACCTTTTCACCGTGCAGGTAAAGTGATTCAGAAACCACTGGCAACAAATTTGTTTTCCTGATGACTATGAACACCGTAATTTGAATCAAAAGTCACCAATGGCACCGGAGTTTTTCTGAGGAAGCACTTTGCTGGGTGATATGCCAGTGAGGATTGGCACAGACAAATTCAGGTGTAACTGGAACGTTCTGGCAAGCCACTCACAAATCTATTATTTGGACTACATGCTGGAGGCCTCTTTATTATTTGCTAACTTTCTAACTTGCTCTGGAATTTTGGTGGCCCACTTAAAATTGGAAACATTTAAAATAAAATTTATGATATCAGTGAGAAGGCTCAGCAGGTAACAGCATTAGCTGTGCAAGCCTGAGGACCTGAGTTCGATCCCCAGGGCCTGCTAGAGGAGAGAGAAGGCTCTGGTGAAAGTTGCCCTCTGACTGCTACACTGTGTGCCCACGCTCTCGAGTACACAGTGATGATAAGTGTAATTTTTAAGATGGACTTAGGGAGGAGAGATGGCTCTCCAGAATCCCATATGGGCGTCTCTACATGGAATCTGTTTACTGGGTCCTGTTCAGGACATCTGCTGTTCCTACCTGGTAGGACACCCAGGCTCAGAAATTTTCCGAACACCATGCCGAGATAATGATCTGTCATGTTGAATGGTCAGGGTGGGGGATTAAGGTAGACGGGTAAACTCCACACTGACCTTCAGAGAGAGAGGTTTCCAGGCTCAGCCTCTGGTCTTGGCTTTTTCTTCCTGTTCTGTTCTGGTGGGGTGGGGTGGGGCGGGGGTTATCCATCTCATGCATGTCTGTCACCCCGGACTTCATCATGACTTTCATCACCTCTACCTGGCCTCTGTCATCTTCCTGGGCTCAGCATGTCACCTCTGGCCAGTCCATCACCTTCCTCACCTCCATCATCCTCGCTTCTGGGCTCACTCTGGCCGCCAGGGCCTTGTACATGGTAGGCTTTCATTCATTGCTTGCACATTCGGTGAAGGTCTACTGTGTGCCAGGCCCTGTACCAGGCATCGTGTAGATGGACGTTGCCCTTGCGAGTCCACACCTCGGGGAGACACTTGTAAGCTACTGGATGCCAAGAGAGCCTGTGTCAAGGCTGCTTGGGGACGTGGATGTAGGGACAGGGTATAGATGCAGCCTCTGACCCAGTATTGCCAAAGGATTCTGCAGGGAGAGGCCATAGGTGCCCTCTTTGTTCCCCATGGGTGGCCTGTCCCAGAAGTGGTACCAAGTACTCAGTCCATCACAGCGAACACTCTTCCAGATTCCTGTCCCCTAGCAGCCTTGGCTCCTTAGAGTCTACACCCAGGTCTCTGGGTCAGCACCCCTAGGTGTCTGCTTGGTGGGGGTTGGCCCCTGAGCTATTTTCTATGTACTTTGGGGCTCCGGGGGTGGGGTACGGGATCTCTCTGTCTGCTGTTATTAATCATTTTTTCTCGATCCTATGCTGTTAAAACATCTATGTCAGAAGTTCCCAGATCTGAGAAAGCTGTCAGTTTTCTTAGGAGGGGTGGGCCTTGAGACCTAAAGGTTCCCTTAGGGTCTGGCATGTACTTGACATTGGGGTGCTGTGGTGACCCTCAGGGCTGTACCAGGGTTCTCAGGAATGTAGTGTTGGGGTGAATCTGTGTCTACTTTGCACGGTGTTCACTCGATTGTTATTTTAGATTCAGAACTGGAATGGGGTTGGCTCTGTTGTTGCCTTGGTGCCGAGGGCGGGGCTGTAGCTTCTGGTCTACCAGAACACCGTTATGTTCAACCCAGGACACCACAGATTCTCCAGGGGCTTAGGAAGGAGGCTCACTCCTCACCTCACAGGTTATACCAAATCCCATCAGCGATGTCACCCTAGGCCCCTACCTCTCATGTCACACCTGCTTATGTCTCCCACATGAGTCACCTGAAGGTTCCGTCCACCTGATAAGTGTCCCCACTCATGGATCTCCTTCTTCCACCCATGTGTGATGTTCAGGCTCTCCTTGTCACACTTAACTTCTGTCACCTCTGTGTTACACTTGGTCCAATATCTGGGTCACACATCACAGGCTTCCTCCTACCCCAGTGAATCCCTCCCTACCCTTTCATCACACTGAATCCCTCATGTCAAGCTGCCTTCATGTGTGAACTGAACCTCATGAGTGTCTCACTCATCAGAGTGCCCTTCCTGGCTACTGTCTACTTCCTTCACCTAAGACCCAGTACGGGGCACTTGACTAAACTCCTCTCTTTAGTAGTGTGCTATACTGGCCTCTCTTCCACTCTGTGTCTCATGAAGTCCCCTCCAGTTATCATACAGATCCTCCAACCTATAAACATGAATTGAGTCCTTCTAATGTGTCCTGACTATATCATCTACCTGTGTCATAACAAAGCCTCCCTTTTATGTCCCACCAAGCACCCCTCTGCTGAAGTATTACTTGGCTTCTCTGCCTTCATTCCTGGGTCACATTGAGCTAGGCTCATATTCAAGTATCACAAAGAGCCATTTATTTACCCATAAGTCTCTATCTAGTCAAGTGTCTCAAACTGTGTCCCTACTGTATGACATGGACCCACCTCCCCTTCTGATATCCTGTCGAACTCCTCCCCCACCCCTTTAGTCCTTGTTCCACACCCTTGTCACCCTGCTGTCTACACTTGACCTCCTGCATCCAGAGGTCACAAAAAGCTTTCCCCACAGTGACCACACAAGTAGTTCATTCAAGGGCTGTAGCTTCTGTTGTTTCAGTGCTTTAGGCTTAGTCCTCCAGTGTCACACAAAGCCCACTCCCCTCCCTAGTGTCCCACCTAGGCTGTGCAGCTGACCCTTACTGATCTCCGCCCCATCTCATCTCATGTCATACAGACTCCCCCCCCCAATCTCTTGCTGTCTTTGCGCTCATGTGACCCCCCACACACCTCTCCCTTCACCCACACCCCCCTTTCCCCCGTTCTAGGGAGTCCCTCCTCTCTGCTGCTAATGCAAACTCCTGCCAGGCCATGTGCAGAATTTCTCCCACCTCCTTGTCGGTAAGAAACATGTGTCACACAAAGTTCCTCCATTCATGTATCACACAAGCCCCTGTGTATCACACCAAACGCCCACGGCTGTGATGTATCATTCCATAGCCGCCCCATCTAAGTGATACTGAATCCTACCCCCCACCCCTGTCACCTGAAGTCTCCTCACTTACACAGCCACTGCGTCATGGCTGCAAAAGTCATATGGAGCTCCTATCTGTGTTTCACCAAGTCCGTTACCTGGGGTCCCCTGTGAACCCAATTCCCCCTCCCCCCGTGACCCTGAGCTCCCATCTCAGTGTTTCACCCTGAACTTCTCCCTTGCTCTTTAGGCATGTGGAACCCCGCCCCTCCTATGTTACCTAAAGCACAGCCCACTTGCTATCTTGAGCTCCTTTGCTCTTCATGGGTCATGCTGACCTCATGCTTGGGAATTGCATAGTCCCCTCCCCTTTGGTATTTCCCCCTCTGCCACCAGGTATCACACCCCTGCATGTGTCATGCCAAGCCCCTTTTGCATCCATGTGTCACATGAAACACCACCTTCCTCTGTGTCCTATAGAGAGAACTCCTCCACCCTGTGACTCTTTGAACCGCTTGCATCCCCATTTGTGCCTCCAACAGAAAAGATTCTCCATGCTTTTTACCATGACCACCCTCACTTCTCCTGACACATGGAGTCTTGTCTCCTCATGTCTTTCTACTCCTGCATCACATGCCACCCTCTTTCCCTGTGACACACTGAACCCCTTTCCTCTCCCTAAAGTCACACAGATTTACCCTCAGTCACCTGCTACACTGAGTGCCCTTCCTCCATTTATCACTAAATCCCTTTCCTGCTAACGGAGTGCTTCTGTCCACCTTTGTCACAGGTAGCTCTGTACTCACTGTGTGTCACAGGGAAACTCTCTTGCACCTGTGTGTGACCCTTTGACCCTGGCCTGCTCTCCTGTGTTGCCCCAAACCCCTTTCTTACCTGCTCACCTTTCTCACAGAACCCTTCTCCTGTGTATCACATGGGGCTATGCCACCTAGTTATCAAACTGGTCCTCTCTTTGTCATCTTAAGTCTTTCCCTGTTCATGTATCCCACAGTTCCTCATTTCTCCTTTGTGACATGCTAAGTCCCTTTTCAACAGTAACACTCAGAGCTCTGAGCTATCCACCCTCCCACAAGACATTTGTATCTCTTTTCCAACAGTGTTTCTCATCTCGACCCCATTACATGTCAAAACGTTCTACACCTATGTCATACACAGAGTCCCTCCTACCACTCATGAGTCACTACAAAGGTCCTGAGTCACACTGTGTCTCTCCTCAGGTATCACATTCAGCCCCAACCCTATCCCTGGGTCAAAGTATGTTTCTCTTCCCTATTTTCACATGAAGTTTCCCACTAAACCTGTCTGCTTCGCCTTGGATAGATCCCTCCCACCAGGCTGCACTTCCATGATCCTCTTTGTTCATGTGTTAACATTTCTTATGTCTTATGCTGGTATCACACTGAATTCTCTCCTCGTGCCATCATGTGTTAAGGTTAAGCTATTGTCAGCCGTAACATAATGGGGCATGCTTAGCCTAGCTCCACCCATGTCTCCCATAGAGCACCATTCCTCAACACATGTCATGATTAGCCTAACCTTTCCTGTATGTGCCCTCTCCCTCGTGTCAAGGTCACCTGAGTCCTTCCCATGTGTCCTAGAGTGGGAGCACCTCTCCCCATGTGTGTCATGCTTAATCTAGCCCTACCCATGTGTTCTATAGAGTACCTCTCCCCAGCATATGTCATTCTTAGCCTAGCCCCACCCATGTGTCCTATAGAGAGAGAACCTCTCCTCAACAGATATCGGGCTTAGCCTAGCCCCTCCCATGTATCTAATAGGGTGCTTTTCTCCAATAGATATCATGGTGAGCCTAGCCCCATCCATATGTCTCACACGACTCCTCTCCCCATATGTGTCATTCTTAGCCTAGCTGCATCCATGTTCTGCAGAGCCCTTCCCTGATCCAGTGTCACACTTGTGTCACCTCTTTTCTTTTCATCATGTTCCATGCTTAGCCTTGCCTCATGTGTGCATCCTATGGAGCCCCACTTCTGTTCTCCTTCCACCCTGAGCACCTCCAAACCCATGCTTTCTGTGGGCCACTCCCTCAGCTATCGCAGTGTGCTAGCATCACTGTGCTGTGGCCGAGAGCTCATCTTCTGCCTGTGTGACACCCAGTTCTCCACCCCTGATCATACTCTCCTCCTCCCCGACTCATGGGTCACACTGACATCCTCCAGGGAGCTTCCTTTCACCAGACAATGCTGATGCCGGTGCACGGGTCCTTGTGCATGCTACAGTGGCTTCCTTCCCAGTGTGTGCCACGTTCAGTACCCTCTTCAGGCACACAGTTCTTCTGGTATTGAGTCAAAACCTATTTTGTATCACATGGGACCCTTTGCACCTGTACTTCACCCTTCTCACTCCCCATTCACCTTAGGCCCCCTCCTTGACTCCTGCTATATTGAGCTCCTCCCTCAAGTGAGTGTCCCCAGGTCCCTTTGTCACTAATGAATACCTCTAAACCATGTGTCACGTAGCCCTCATTCCTTTCAGTCACCACAAACTCTCCTCATAACTTCTCTCTTCGTGTTGTGAAGCCCCACCTCTGGATGCAGCACATTGTGACAATCACCCCTTGCCATGTGACATGGAGCTCTGTCTCTACATGTACCACACTGTGACATTCATGTCCTCCATGTCACAAAGTAACTCATAGATGTCACATTTAGTCCTTCTGTCTTATGTGTCATGGACGCTTTCCTCTACAGATGTTACACCGAGCCCTATTTCCTCCATCTGTATAACATGCTACCCTCTCTCCCTCCCAGGGATCATAGGACCCCTCCTCTTTTTCATATATTGTGTGACCCCTCTCCTACACATCACATTTTTCTTTTTCTCCCATCTATCATGGGATTCCCCCCACATACAGCCTTGGACCACTCCCCATCTGCTAGATTTAATCCCTTAATCTTTCCAATATGTTTCCAATATGTTATTGACACCCTCCTGTGCAGGCATCATGTGATGTCCCTGTTCAGTCCTATATGACGTGAAGACCCCCTCTGTGTGGGTGTATCAAATCCTTCATCTCTCCCTTGTGCCACGGAGCCCTTTGTGTACATATGTCACCCTGAGACCCTCCTGCTTCCTTTGCGACCCTCTTCCCTCCTGTATGATGGGCAGCTCTGTTCTACATGCTGCTCTGAGCCCCTGCTCCTCTTTCTCCCCTGCCCCACTGACATCTGCAGCATCTTACCTCGGTGTCAAGCTGCCTTAACCCTTTATCTTTTCCTCCCTGACTTAAACCAAGTCCATCCTCACATGTGTCGACCGTCCCCTAGCCTCCCATCCTTACTCCCCACCCCCACATACTACCCCTTTATACCATTATTCAGAAGTTTTTGTTGATTGGCCCTGCGGTCCGAGACTATGCTGAGACAAGTGTTTGTTGGCAGCTGGGAAGGTGGGTGTGGTAGTCAAGAAAGAGCACAAGATCAGCAAAGATTTTGTTTTTTACTTTATTCATATGTAAGGTGATGCACACGTGCCATTCAAGCTGGGCATGGTGACAGAGGCCTGTCAGTCACAGCCACACTTGGAAAGCCCGAGGTAGGAAGATGGAGGGGTTTCTCTGGATTACACAGATCCTGTTTCAAAAACAAACAAAAAAACAAACAGGCAAGCAAAAGCAGTTTGTGTTTCTAGTTATTCATGGAGGAGTGTAACTAAAGGTGATCCGAGAACATTTCTCTCACCCTCAAGGAATCTGGGGAGCTGTTGTCCCACCCTCTGGAGCTTTTAACCCATGCATTATCTTTGGGAATCCATCTGGGGCTGTATAAGCTCCCGCTGGTTCCCATGAGTCCCTTCTAGGTCCCCAGAGGAGCCCACTGGATACTCGGAAGGGCGTGTCTGGCCAGAATGGACCTTAGCAGGACACTCCTGTGACCACAGTCACCCTTCCTCCCCTCTCCCCTTCCCCACCCCTCCCTCTGTGCTCCCTCTCCCCTCCTCATCACCTGAATTGGCTCCAGTCTCTCAATGAGAGTTTATAAGAAGTGAGGTTGGGCAAGGAGGGTAGATAGTTCCACTGTGCTGCAGGTGCCCTAGGGCTGGCTGTCCTTTGGTGTCCTTCTTCTAACACTAGCCCTGGGAGTCTGTCCTACCTGTTGTCTGTGCTTCTTGCCTTGCTTCTTCAGGAGAGGAGGGTCCCAGCGTAGTGAGAAGTTGGGGGGTGGGAACGGCGTCATGCAGGAGTTGATTGCACAGCCATTCAGCTCCTATATGATGCCTTTCTTCACCCCCTTCAACCGCGTGTGGCCTTCAGACCCTCCTCTGCACCTTGGGCTGCTTAGGGACGCATCTTCCAGCTTGCACTTTCCTGGCATGCTTTCTCGCCATTCTCCACGGTTCCTGGGCGGGGAATACCCTGGGCTGGGCCATATCTGAGATCATTCCTTGGAGGGGGAGCTATACCCCTGGTGGGACATTCCCTGGGGCTGGGCCAAGGGTCACCCTCTGACTCTGTGGCCAAGGGTAGACAGGTCAGAGGTCGATCCTGGGCCTACTCTGGGGCTCCTCCCACTGGGATTCCAGGAGCTGTCCTCTCCTGGAAGTCCTCTGAGGGGACCCAGCTCCTAGAAGAAAGGGGCGGATCCTCGAGAGATGCTGTCTTTGTTCCTAGAGTAGGGGACAGGGCTGAGACAGGGCAGGGCTGAGCATTACCAGCGCTCTCAGAACAGGACCTCCTTGAGGGGCCTCTGCCTCTATCCAGGATTATTTTTTTATGACCAGGAGGCTGAGGTCCCTTACAGGCGGCCTCTTACTCTCTCCTTGAGCCCTTCTGGAGACGTCTCACCTCATTCAGTTCAAACTCTAGATCCCCTAAGGACTGCAGAAGATCCCTGTTCATCCTCTTCCCAGGCCCAGGTGCCCATAGACACTTCAGTAGCCCGATGAGCAGCTGGCGTAGAGTCTGTACCCCAATAAAATAGGTCATTGCATGCATATGGGGCCCATCTCTATCCCCACAATACCACCATTCACTGCATTAACCAACTACGACAGCCAGCCCCGGCACACAGGGGTACCCTGAGTGGAAATCCTGGAAACTGTGAAAAGATTTGAGGGAAGGACAGGGAGGACCCAGCCCCCTGCACCCCCCTCAACACTCCTTTCACCATGTCTCTCCCTTCCCTGTTCCCTTCCTCCCCACCCCCATCCCCTTCTTCCTACCTGTGCACCTTGCACACCTTGCACACCTTGTGGTGTCAGGATGGTCACGCAGGTCTCTGAGCTCGTACAGGTGGATGGAAGTCCAGGTGAGGTTTGCTGTTCAGGTCTCAGGTCCTTTGCGGGTGGGTGATAGTTTCTGTTCCTTTTCTTACTATGGGGGCTACCCAGGTTACCCAGGCATGCAGAGATCTCTGCTCTAGCCTGGTTAGGCGCTGGCGAAGCTCTGGGCTCAGAGTCCTGTGTATGTGCTGTCACTGGCTCTGGAGTTGATATGCCTTGCCTGGTGCCGGCAGTGGCATCTTATAAGGGGAAGGAAGGGAGGGGACAGGGAGGGTGGGCAAGGGCGGGCCTGTGCTCCTCTTTGTTCCTGGATGCTCAGAGCTCTCTGGTTGGGGATTGAAGTCAGGAAGTGGGGACAGCTCCTCGGTGGGTGGAGTCTGCAGCCAGGGGCTGGCCTCCAGTTTTCACCTTTACAGGGGTGGAAGTGATGTCATCACCACCTAGCAGGAACTTTCACACCAATTTCTTTCTTTGCTTTTCCCTTCCCCAGGAGAAAAAAAAAGGTTTGTGTTGTGCTTTTCAATCTCTATAAGTGGCGATGATAACCTGATAACCTACCGTTTTTTAGCGCATTTTAGCATGTCACCAGTTCTCTTCACAACCCGGACCGACTCCTTCTCCTGTTAATGGGGACAAAGCCCCTGCTGGGTAAATCGGTAGGCCGGCCGGCCTTTATTCCTCCTTTCTGGTCTGTGTACATGTGGGCCGTGGGTAAATGCACCCACCTCTGCAGTCAACATCATTGGCAGTCTCTTGGCAGACTTGTTCACTGAGTGTGTATACCTTTACTGCTATTTGCTAAGGAAGGCTTTGGGTCCCTCTGGGTCCCCTGGCAGTTGTAGGGATAGAACATATATCTGGTTATCCACTGTACCAGAGAAGTCCTCACCAAGCACGGACAGGATTTTCTTTCTTTCTTTTTCTTTCTCTCTCTCTTTTTTTTTTTTTTTTTTTTTTTTTGAGGCACCCAAGTAAGCTAAGGGAGGGTACAGGACTGGTACATTTGTTCTCCTCCATTAGGACCCCAGTTCCACCTCAAGGTTATGGACCCTCTTTAGGAATTCCTAGCAGAGTGTTCTGTGGAGACCCTGATGATGATTTTGTATTGTCTCTTCTGATGTCCCCCTTAAGTAATAGTAAAGCAGGTCAGTGGGGAAATGTCACCCTGCCCTTTGAGCCAGGGACCTCTGTGAGCACTTCCTGAGGGGATACCAGAACTCTTGCAGCTGACCCTTCCACCTTGACCCACTGTGTGTCATTTGGGGTGTTTGCAGATAGATGAACAGACAATCCAGCACTCTTTCTCTCTGGGGCTGTCAGAGTAGCAGCTACATGTGTTGGGTTCTGCGGGTAGAAAAGCTTAAAGAGAGAGAGAAAAAGCCAAAAGGAAGGCTCCCCAGGTTTGTCTGTGAGGATAGCTCTCTGCAGTCGTCCCTGGACCATGATTTTCTGAATAGACAATACGAGGACATCCTTAGAAGGGATAGAGGGTAGAAACTCTGTGTTGGTAGATCTCAACACTTTATATTTCTGATCCCTTTGAAATCTTACAGAAGCCCCCCTCCCCTGCCAGAGCTTTACAAGAGAGACAGGCAAGTAGATAGGGATAGGTTTCTTGTATTTGGGAGCCTGTAGGTGGCCACTTGGTACATGTGTTCTCCCTGTTAGGACCCCAGTCCTACCTCAAGATTATGAACCCTCCTTAAGAACGGGAGGAAGTGCTCAGAGAGGCTGAGCCCCTGACCTTGAACCTGGGATCCTACCCATGATCTCCTGGTGCCACCGTCAGGGGTAGATTCCTTGTCATGAGGCTACCCCTTAGAACCCATAAGGGCACAGTGATCCCAGTGTGTGCTGGAGAGGGCGTGAAGGGATGTAGTGTTGGGTTCTGAGTGTTTTTCTGTGAATGAAGCTCATAGATCCTGTTATAGATGGGGTCAAAGACCTGAAAGCAGGTAGGGGGAGGTGTCACCCTGGGGATCCAGGGGCTTGACAAAGGAGGGTCTCTTGAGGTTAACTCAGGGGCAGATTTCCAGGCAAGATGTAAAGGGCAGATTGCACCTCTCCACTATCTTTGAGGTTACACTGGGGCGGGATCCTTGGTTTTGTTCTCCTAGCTTGTGTGCAGATGTCCTGGGTAGGAAGTCTAGAGTTTGTGAGCAAGGGACTATTTGCTCTATTCAGTTATACCCCCAGGAGCTCCTTCCCCTCCCCAGAGTATCTCTCAGGATAGCTATTTTGAAGGCAAGGATCCAGGCCCTCTCCACAGGGGCCAACTGTGGGAAGGGTTCCTGAGGGGGGCCATTGGACCCTCCTTAAGAACGGGAGGAAGTACTCAGTGAGGCTGAGCCCCTGACCTTGAACCTGGGATCCTACCCATGATCTCCTGGTGCCACCGTCAGGGGTAGATTCCTTGTTATGAGGCTAGGCAGCAGCCAGTTGCCCCTTAGAATCCATAAGGGCACAGTGATCCCAGTGTGTGCTAGAGAGGGCATGGACAGATGTAGTTTATGTTGGGTTCTAAGGAGTGTTTTTCTGGGACCCAGGGTTAAAGATCCTGCCTATTGACCCTTCTGAACTGTGGGCAATGAGCACAGGCTGGCCATTCCTCATTTCTCACATGACTAGAAGGCTGGCACCAGATGAGGGCTGGGATCTCTGGGTGCCCTCCATCTGCCCCATGAACCCCTGAGTCCATCTCCCATGGGAGCCTAAGGCTTTGAGCGTGTAGTGACCTCCTCCCCTTTGGGAGAAGACAGCAGGCCTGTTGCTGTATGTCTTCATGAGCTGTTTCAGGAGAGTCAAGCCCTCCTACCCTTGCCCCTCCCGACCTTGCCCTTCCCCCTCCCAACCCTCTCTTCACCCTCCATCCTTTCTGACCCCATGCTCCATGCTCTCCAAACCTGTCTCCTACTATCTCCCCCTCCCTTTTAGAACAAACCACAAAGTCGGATAATCTTTTATTCTCTTTATTCATGGGGCAAAAGCAGGTGTGGGCTGGGAAAGCATGGGAAGGATCCCTTCCTGTGGCAGTGAGTGCTGGGTCTGGTCAGAGCACTCTTGGCTCCTTGGCACAGTAGGCTGGGTATCTGGGGCTTCACCAGTGTCTCTTGGGGGCTCCCTCCTTTGTGTGAAGTCTCTGGCTCCTGCACTGTCCATGTCAGTTTGTGGAGGCGAAAGGGAGCCCCACTTGGTGCCACCACCCTTTCCTGGGTCCCCTGAGCCCCAGGGACCTTCAGGGTGGACAAGTCCATGTGGTAAGTCAGTCACACTGGTACATTGAATGCTCCTTGGAGCAGTTCTGCCCAGGTAAGATCAGAGTTCAGGGTCAGATGAGGTGTCAATGGAGCCGGACCAGACCGGTAGTGGGGGGTGGGCTTGCTTGCTGGGTGGGCTGGGCTGGTGGAAAGCATGGAACCACAGCACCTCGGGAGGCTTGGGGGCAGGGGCGGGGTCCAGGGGAGTCGGAGCACCGGTGTGGAGGTAGAAGTCAGTGGAGCACCCAAGGTCAGTGTCCCAGGATGCACAGGTGGCCGCATGCCACTCGGGTGGTGGTGGTGGGATCCCTGGCATCTGCTTGCTTGGCTGCACCTGCTGTGTCTGTTCTGCATCTGGCTGCCTGGGGTGACGGGGTCACTGTTGCTCATCACTGTTCTCTCCTCCTTGGTCTCACTCCTGTTGTGGGCCAGGGGCCCAGTTAGGACAGTTAGGGTTACACAATCTTGGCTGGTTCTGGGACGCTTATAGTTGGCTAGTCCTTTAGCACAGATGATGTTGCTGGTTGATGAATTGAAGTTGTGGCCCTTCACAAGTGGGTTCCCCTTGGGTTAGGAGTAGCAAGAGTGGATTTGAGCGAAGCCGGCTGAGGCACAAGGGAAAATGGCAGAGACTTGGTGTGTTTTCAGTCAAGTTCATCATCTGAGTCAGATAGCTCTTCTAGCCTTGCCCTTTCTGGGGGAAGCAACGCCATTCTGGAGGCCATGGTCAGGAATCGTGTGAGGGCCTGAGCCACTTGATCTCTGCTAAGCAGAGTAAGACGGCCATCGGTGCCCAGGGTGTAGAGTAGCCGGTTGTTAAGGAAATCTAGGACCTCTGGGTCCAACAGATTTCGTGGGCGGAAGGTGACCTCTTCTTGGTCGCCAAGCAGGTCCTCTTGCACGTCGTTGTCCTGCGCGTCCTGCGAGGTGTCTTGCAGGCCGTCATGCAGGCCACACTGACGGTAACGTTGCAGGTCGTCTTGCAGGGCTTCTCGCAAGACGACATCTTCATCCCCAACGACGTGCAGTTCCAAGTACCGATGCTGGTGTGGGTCAGGGAAGACGTCATCCTCAGGGTTGACTCTGACCCCGAAGAACTCACACAGGGTCAACCAGAACCCCGGGGTGAATCTCATCCCCCGTGGAGGCTGGGAATGCAGAGCATTCCGATGCCAGCACCTCGGGCCCAGGAACAGCTCAGCCAGCTCTCGAGCTGGGAGGGTGTTGGCACCCACTAGAGGGGGCATCTGGCTGAGCAACTGAGCGATGGCAGTGGCCATGCCACTACTTGCGATGAGGGTCGAGTCCAGGATGAGTCGGAGAGTGTGCCGGGGCTGAGGCCTGGCCACTTCCAAAGAGGGGGCAGGCAGTGGGGAGAGGGGCTGCCTTGCTCTCAACATCACCAGGACGGCTGCCACACCCAGAAGACTCTTCCAGTAGAGCAGACCACGGAAGAAGTTTAGGACAACAGCCCGGATCTGGACCACGCTGAGGTGGGCCAGGACGCCATTGAGGATCTGATCCACTGGGATGGCACTCAGTAGCTCCCGCATCATACTCAGATGTTCCTCCTCGTCCTCGTCCTCCTCCTCTTCTTCCTCTTCCTCTTCCTCCTCCTCTTCTTCCTCTTCCTCCTCCTCTTCCTCCTCTTCCCCCTCCTCCTCCCCCTCCTCCTCCTCCTGCTTCTCCTCGTCCTTCTCCTTGTCGCCCTTCTCCTCGCCGTCCTCCTCGTCGTCCTCCTCATCGTTGTCCTCCTCATCGCCGTCCTCCTCCTCGTCGTCCTCCTCATCGTCGCCCTCCTCATCGTTGTTCTCCTCATCGTCGTCCTCCTCATCGTCGCCCTCCTCATTGTTGTTCTCCTCATCGTCGTCCTCCTCATCGTCGCCCTCCACTTCCTCCTCCTCCTCCTCCTCCTCTTCCTCCTCCTCCTCCTCCTCTGACTCTTCTTCCCTGTCCTCCTCATCCTCGGACTCAGAGAATGAATCCAAGAACCTTTGATTTGCCCTAATGGACATAAGCAGCAGTGGCCGCAGAAACCTTGCTCTGAAGCCTCTCTGGTTCCAACATCTGCGGAACAGTGCTAACTCGTCTGCATCATCTGGCCTCTCCATAACACTGAAGTTGAAGTGTGAGAAGAAGAAGACCCAATGCCCAGGGAGAAGTACGGTGAGCCTGTCATTATTCAGAGAGGCTAGATCCTCTGTGTTGAGAAGGATCATGATGGGCTCCTCGGTGTTCTCCAGGTAGCGGCACCACACCATGAAGGAAGCCCGGATTGGAAGGATCCTCATCTCCACTCGAGGGTACTCCACCTCCATCTGGGAGAGGGGTCTTGAGTAGAAAGCACAGGTAGATTTTTTGCCAGTTTTGTCGTCAGTTTGGACCAGGGAGGCAGACAGGAATGACCCAGTGATGCCTGTTTCCAAGTAGAATGGGTTCTGAGGCTTAGGGTGGTAGAGAACGGGTGCCTTGCGGAAAGCTCTCTTCAGGGATTCCAAGGCCTCCTGCTCCGCTTCTCCCCAGTAGTAGGGCTCTGAACTCAGCAGCTGTCTCACTAGGGGCTCTGCAATGACAGCAAAGTTCTCCACGAAGTGGCGATAGGGATAGACGAGCTCAATCACACTTTGAAGACACCTCCTGCTGCCAGGGACAGGGCACCCCACGATGAGGTTCATGAGATTCTTGTTCAGTTTCACCCCTTTGGGGGATATGTTGAAGCCCAAGATTTCTGCGGTCTGGCGGTGGAACTGAGTTTTGTCCAGTGAGCAGTAGATGTTGTGATATCGAAAGCGGACCAAGACTTGGCGAACATGCTGGGAGTGTTCCTCCTGGCTCATTGAGTAGACCAGGACCTCTCTGCCATGGCAAATCACAAACAAACCTAGGATGTCTTTTAGGATAAAGTGAACAATATTGTTACCTTCATCAGAGAATGTGCTCATTGTGAAGGGCCGGTAGCATCTCATCTGGTGACTGCCGAAGCCAAACGATGCTCTCCATGTGTCTTCTGTGTGTGTGACACTGTGCCTCATCTCACCTGCCTTAATCCCAAGCAGTTCCAATTTTGTGAACCATGCAGCTCCATGTAACTGGTCAAACAGCTCTGGCACCATCTGTGTGTAGTCTTGTCTGTCAGTCAGCATGTCATACAGTATCCAGTATTCCTCTTGCTGCCTGGCTTTTTCTTGCGTCTCATCACTCACAGGTTTCAAAGTCTCTCTGGCCCTAGACTCGTCGTTTTGATCACTGTCTCCAGCCTGCTGAAGCTCAGAGGGCTCTGATTCAGAAAGATCATCGGATCCGTCTGAGCTTGGCTGGTCGGAAGTCTCATCATCTGCCTCCCTCGGGTTAAACACGTCGGCCAGGTCTGAGTATGTGTGTGGCAATCCGGGTAGCAGGCTCATGCTGTATTGTTCTAGTGCGATGCATGGTGGAGGTGGGGTGAAGCAATTCCGCAGACAGTAGGGAGAGTGGAAGGTACACCGGCCTCTGGCCCAGTCAACTTCAGGGGCATGGGTTCGGAGCCACTTCATGCCTAAGACGATGGAGAAGTTGGGCGAAGGTAAGATGTCAAATTCAATGGACTCATAGTGCTTCTGGTGGACGCACACCAGGGGCTCAGTGCATAGCCAGACAGGTTCATTGCCGATCAGGGAGCCATCCACACCTCGGATTATCTGTGGATAAGGTTTCTCATAGAGTTCCACATAGTGTTCCTGGGCAAACTTCTCATCCATGTAGTTCCCTTCTGCCCCTGAGTCCACCAGGGCCTGCACTGCGACACTGTGGTAGGGGTTCACTCTCACCAAGAGCAGCAAGAAGAGGTGGTCACGATCAATGTCTGGGTGGAACTCATTGGGCAGCCAGCTGCTTACCCTCCACTTCTCTGGAGCAGGTGCGTCCATCCAGGCTAGGCTTCTTGGCCGGGACTCTGGGGGAAGCCTGAGCAAAGCCCTTCTCTCTGCTAGCTTTTCTTCAAGTTGCAGAACGAGCACAATCAGGTTGTTCAGGGACGCCGGCTGAGGGATCCGGAACAGATAATGCCTGATCTCTTCATTGAGCCCCTGGCACAGGTGGGCCTGCAGGACTTCATCTGGCCAGCCTAAGGTGGGTATCAGACTCTGGAATTCATTGATGTAATCGGCAGCACAGCGGTTACCCTGCCTGATGTTGAACATGGCGTCTTCAGCCACCCGTAGGGTCTGCCGATACTCAAACTTTTCTGACATGGCCTCAAGGAAGGCTGAGAAGTTGTTTATCAGAGGGCTGTCCTGTTCTACTAGGTCGTTGGCCCATTCTAAGGCTAGGTCAGTCAGGTGTTGGATGACGAATTTCACCCGCAGCTGATCGTTGTATAACATTGTTGGGTAGTTCTGCATGGTCATCTGGCAGAGCACAATGAACTCATGGTAGTCTCTGCGATCTCCAGTGAAGGGCCTGAGGGAGGGCAGGCGACCTTCATTGATGGCTTGCATCATGATCCTTTCTGCTACTCTCTGTTGTTCTTTTAGGTCCTGCATCCGGAGGAACATCGAGATGACTGACCCCATCATGGTCACAACTTCTGGAGAGTTCTTGGGCTGACCTTCCTCTTCAGAATCTTCCTCTTCCTCCTCTTCACCTCCCAGGTCAGTATCATCTTGATCTGACTGGGTCTCGGATGAGTTGAGTGTTTCATCCATGCTGTAATCGGATGCCTCACTGAGTGGATCCGACCTTTTCCGATTTGAACTGTCACTTAACTCTGGGTTTGAATCATAGCTTGACTCCTTGTGTGAACCATCACTGGACTCCTGGTTTCGATTATCACTTAACTCCTGGTTTGAACTATCACTTAACTCCGGGTTTGAATCATAGCTTGACTCCTTGTGTGAACCATCGCTGGACTCCTGGTTTGAACCACCGCTTAACTCCAGGTTGGAAACATCGCTTGACCCTTGGTTTGAACCAAAGCTCGACTCATGGTTTGAACCATTACTTAATTCGTGGTTTGAACCATCACTCGACTCCTGGTTCGAACCATCATCACTTGATTCCTCCATCTTGCTTGGTTCCTCACAGGTGTCGCTGGATGGCTCCTCCACTTCCTGGAGTAGATTAGTGGGCAGCTCTTGCATTTCCTGGTGGGGGCCACTGGATGGCTCCTCCATTTCTTGCAGTAGATTAGTTGGCAGCTCTTGCATTTCCTGGTGGGGGCCACTGGATGGCTCCTCCAC